>QRFB01000162.1:0-25780 GCA_008931105.1 Oenanthe javanica | reverse complement strand
ACCCCCCCCCCCCCCCCCCCAATTTTTAAATTCGGATTAATATGTGAAAATGGTGACAGGATGCAATTTCACTCATACTCGACAACTAAATCACGAGTCACTCGTTTGGTCAAGTAAAATTTGTTACTTACTGATATTTGAATCTAGAACTAGTAAAATTTGAATAACCGTTTGTGGTATCTTATAAGTAGCTTATAAGTTAAAAACTCACATTATAATGGACGGAAAATTCAAAGAGTTTTCCGCATGCACCATGTTATCATACGTTGAGCATTACATTTGAGATTGATTTTCGATTTACAAATACCATGAATATGTCACTTTAAAAAGCTATCTATAAACTTGATCCAAGAAGCTTGAATTTCTAGTACACTATACCAGGTGTAGACGTTCAAAAACTGGAGTCATTGGAAGCAGCTTTTTCTTTCCAAAAGCATGCTAAAGATTAGAGGAGTACAAACACACTACTAGTATAGTAAAAGAATAATGTATATGAACAAGCAGTAGTAAATTCACCACCAGTACTAATCCAGTCATTGCCACCCCCACTATGTTGCACTTTCACTAGAACAGATATCTAAAATCTTTATCAGATCCATCAATGTGTGGACCCTTTTTACCATTGTAACCCCACAGTAAAGGCAACTGTGCACAATAAATCTCACATCCTCACCCTTTTTTATTTAGTTTTTTTGATAATAGCACAATCTTTGTAACACTTGTTCACACTTAGCATGATCTAATTGCTCCTTTAATTACATGTATATGACTATTTGTTGTTATCTTTCTACTTGGTAAAAGATATATGTGATAATTTAGCAAATGCGATAAAAAAAATATTTTCTGAATATTAAGTGTGTGCTGTTTTGTTTATAAAAGTTAATAAAATCAGTTGTTTCTACGTAAAATTGTCAGAGTATGATTAATCTCTGGGTTTGAAATCAGCACTTATATTCCCGATATTAGCCATAATTCACAAGAACATTCGGAGTCGAGTATATAGTTTGAGGTCTTTATAAAAATAATCTCGAGAATACCTAAATATTTTACACATATCTAGTTTTGATTCGGTTTTGTTTTGTCGAAATTCATACATTTATTTCGAGTTATTTGTGAATCATTAGAGAATCAGAATATAATATCTAGATAAATTCAAAGAACACTTGGGTAGTTGGCCTTTATAAGTGTCTGCCTCTGCTTTCTATTTTCTTCACTTTCATTCTTCTTCAAGTTTCCTCCTCCTAACAAGGCGTGAAAGATTGCCCTCATTGCACTCTCCCTCTAGAAAAACAATTCTGTTCATCATTTCATTTGTCTCTCTCCACACCCTTTTCTTCATTCTCTTTCTTATACTTGCACTGCCTAGGAAATTATTCACAAAATATAAACATACAAGAGAAAATGTATGCTTGGGAGAGAACAGAGAAAGTGAGGAAAAATACGAAAAGTCCATCGTTTTCTTCTAGTCTTCTTGATGAAATCTACCGTGAGATTGATGGTAGTGATGAGAATCATAAAATTTTCAAGCAACCCAAAGAAAAGAATGTGAAGAAAATACATAGCAGCAACAACAATATCAATGGTGGTAGTGACAGAGCAAAAGCTAGTGGTAGAACTGTCGAAGATGAAGATATGACAAGCCTTCGACGAGCTTGTTTGATCGAGAAATGGATGGAAAAGAAAGTTAATGAGAAGGTCTCAGCTAGAAGAGGGTCATTGTTGCCTGAATTTAATGAGAAGTACCTAATGCAGGACAATGATCCTCTTTTTTTTAGCTCGAGCTCTTGTTCTTCAGATTCTAGTTTCGGAGGCTTCTCATCCTCCGAAACTGAATCTTTTGGAGCGGGAAACTCGAAACCTAGTTCTTTTCCCGCACCAAAACCAATTAGGACTAATGTCCAGAAGAGAGATCAGTTTCATTTGTTTGATGATTATCGTAACCATCGAACAAGTAAAACGGAAGAGGGACTGATCAAGTCAAAAACCAGAGCTGTCAAGATTTATGAAAATTTAAAGAAAATGAAGCAGCCCATCTCACCAGGTGGTCGGCTAACGGGCTTTATCAACTCTCTTTTCACACATAATGATCCAAAGAAAACCAAGAATTTACATGAAAATCACAATGGGGTTTATGACTTGAGTTCTCATAGAACACGAAACTCATCCAAATGTTCGTCGGCTTCCTCGTTTTCAAGGTCTTGTCTAAGCAAGGATTCAACAAGTTCTAAGGAAAAACTCAACAATGGGATCAAAAGAACAGTAAGTTTCTTTCCGATGAGTGTCATAGTTGATGAACATTCTCGTCCTTGTGGTCACAAATGTGTTTATGCTGATAACTTCGAAACAAATGGTGGTGAGAAATTGAAACAAAATCAGAGGAAGCACGATTTTGTTTCCAGAAAATATTGCAAGGAGAATGATGCTGATGCTGACGATGATTATGAAGACGATGCAGCTAGTGATTCAAGTTCGGATTTATTCGAACTTGATCATCTGTCAGTTTTTAAGAATGATAGGTTTTCTGATGATCTTCCTGTGTATGAAACTACCTATATGGAAAAGAACCGTGCCATAGCTACTGGTTACATTCCTTAGTCTGTGTAACACATTTGAAAAATGAGTTAACTCTCTATTATTAATACAATTTCTAGTTCTCTTTTTCTCATAAACTGATAGTATTTCATTTCGATTTTTCGAATCTTGTCTGTTGTAGTTCTTAAAATTTTGTGGACAAATGCTTAACAAGGGAATTACAAGGAGTGGTGTATACTCATGTTATATATTTCTTGTTTGATTGTATCATTTTTGCTATAAGAAATGACCCAAAACTATATTGTTTCACAATGAATTATAGCTTAAGATTGGAAACGAAGTAGAATTGAGGAGCAGAATATACATAAAGTGGAAGGCAGATCTTCTCCGTGGGAATGGGGAAAGTGAAAGCTTTTGATTTCTTTTTCTCTATTCTCTAGCTTTGGAATTCATATGTTTTCTATGATGTTGCTTCTACTTGTTGTGAAAATGTCCCGTTTTCTTTGTCATAAGGATTCGGACACACTTTCATCATTCCATATACTTCCATCTTTAGAAATTATGTCATGGGACGGGTAAATTAAACTAAATATATCCGGAGATGATGAAATAGGTAAATCATTGATATTTGATAGGTTTTGAGAATTGCTTTTACTATAAACAGAGTAAAAACTAACAGTTAATCAGCAGTGAACTGTAAAAAGAAGAATGCCTGCCTGGAAAAGTCACAAAAGCATCATATTAAGACAGTTTGTGTTGTTGGATTAATAGAGATGTAACAGCTCTTCTACTTTAGTTCTTATTGCTTTTGCTTTCTCATGAGAGACAAATCAATACTATGACTCCTGTTTTTGTGAATTTAAATTATTATTTTTGAACTCTTGTGATTATATATGTACCATACATATGTTGTTGATCCTTATGCCAGTCACTCGGTCAGTTTCCACTGGAGTCTTATTCACTCACTTTAGTTTCTTTTCTCTTTTTTTTTTCCCGAAAGAATTCAATCAATCCATCAAACTTCAAAAAAAAAAAAAGGTGTAGAGTAAAAAAGAAAAAAAATGAATATGTAGGAAAACTCTGCAAATGTCGTGCAATGCTTTTTTTAAATGCTTTATTAATCGATGATATTATGAATGCTTCATTTTCTTCGTGTACAAGAAGATTACTCTGTATCCACCTCGGGTAGTTCAAGTGATAAGACAAGGGTGAGATTTCCTCGTTAGGCGTACGGTCTTGGTTTTGATTTTCTATGAAAATAATTCGAATTTAAGTGGGTGGTTTTGATGGTGGGATGCTAACCAGTGAATGGCCTTGACAGTGATTCCCGACTAAAGTAATTTAAATTTAAGTGTCATTCGCTGAGATTAGTCAAGATGCGCGAAAAAGAAGAAGATTACAACTTACAAGGATTTTGAGTCAGGTCCGTCAATGGATTGGATTTGAATTAAATCATCCTAAATTCATACTCAAAATTTCTTTTTAAAATAAAATCGTATCGAATTAAGTATCAAATATTTTAAAACTTAGTACACATTCACTCTATTCTTTATGGGTAATTGGATCGGATGTCTAATTTAACTAATTTTTTTACTCTTTTTTCAATTAATATTAAAATATGAGAATAACATTTTTAATACTTGCAGGTTAAACAGTTGAACAGTGAACTAATATTGTATTATATATTTTTCAATCAACCATAATGATATTAATACACACATCATTTCACATTTTACACAAGCAAAATGTTGATAGTGTTTCAACAAATAAGAATTAATTATACATTAGAAATATGGATATTAAGTTCATGTCTAAACTTGATAACAGAGCTTATAAATTTTTATTTTATTAGTTTATATATATATAACTATATTTACTTGGGTCGGATCATGCATAATTCATATTTATTTTTATAGATTTTGATTTTTAATTGATAATATTAATTTTAAATAAATCCATATCCGTTCTCGAATCGGACTGGACTTCCGGTTCTACAATAAAGTTGATAAAAAATTAATAAAATAAAATATGTTACTTTGATTAGAGAATTTACTTCAAAAAGTGAAAGATTCTGAAAAAACATCAAAAAACATTCTGATAAATTTCTTAATTAATATCGTTAATAAGAATTGAGTTTTATGAAATTCAATATTCAATTGGAAATACTGCTCATAGTACATATTACATATATAGTCTCCGGATTTACAATTAAAAAACAGTTATCATTAAACTTTATTTTCATTAATTAAGTACCATTTTTAAAATTAATACTTTATTTAAAAGTTATTTGTATATACATATAAACCTACAATCTTAATCAATAAATATGATCAGAAATAGGTAAAATAAAAGAAAATTGACAAAATCAATAAAATGTTCTTATTTATTTTTAGTCGCCTAAACGATACAATATGTATTTATAGTCGATACAATTATATCGAAACATTTCATTCCTTAGTTTACCAAGGATGATTTAAAGGGGCAATACACCCTTTCCCACCTGCTCAGTTCCTTGGTGACAACAAAAAATCCACCAACAACATTCTCTAGTAGGGGTGAGTATTCGGTTTTAATCGAACCGAACCGAATTTTAATTCGGTTAATCGAAACCGAAATTCCAGAAAAATCAAAATCGAAAACCGAACCGAAATAAATTCAGTTTTTAACCGAACCGAAATATTTATTTCGGTTATTACCGAAAACCGAAATAAATAACCGAAATTTAAAATCAATTCAAAATACAACAAGCTTTTCTGAAAAAATAAATAATAATATTACCACACAAACTTATCACACACGACTCAATTCACCAACCCCAACACAAATCTCAACTACCTCATTTTTCACATAACTGGCCCCGTTTGGGGTAGCTTAAAATTAAAATAAGTAGCTTATTTTAAATTTTTTTTACATATTTTCAAAAAAAAATTAGATAAATATTTATTTAAGAATTTTAAAACCAAATATGATTTTCAAAATTGAAAATAAGTTACTTATTTTCAGAAAAAGTACATACATACTTATTTTTTCTGGAAATAAGCACTTATTTCAAGATTATAAGTTTAAGCCAAACGGGCACAAAGTAAACCCTAATTCTCTAAACTACAAATCACAACTTACCTCATATTATATTATATATTCTGTTTTATTACATATTATATATATTCGGGTTTTTTCGGTTTTTCGGTTAACCGCGGTTAAAAAACGAATTTCAGGAAAAATCAAAACCGAAAACCGAACCGAAATTTTAATTTCGGTTAACCGAACCGAAAATATTCCGGTTATTCGGTTCAGTTTTCGGTTAACCGGACCGGATACTCACCCCTATTCTCTAGTACCAGGGCAACCTGGACATGGGGTTCCTGCACAATAAATTTAATCAATAGTACCAAATTTTTTACAAAACATATAAAATCATTAATTAATCAAATTTTAAGAATCTAATTATCTAAATAGCATATTCTCTATACATTTCATGACATAAACTAGCTAGCTTACTTCGTAAATATTATGAGGTGAGCGTGCCGCTTTGTTTAGACTAACAATCCGACTAACTGCAGCTTCCAATTGAATATAAAATGTTGAAGAAAACATTATGAAAATGATGCAAATAAGAAGTTTTGAAAATGTCATTTTTATTGATACTTCTATTGAAAAGGTCAGATGTTTGTTTGACGGAGAAGAATAATGTTAAGACTTGTTACTAGGACTCTTTATATGACATCGGGATCTAAGATCAATACTCTGACGTTGGAGATATGGGTTTTTTTTTTTAAAGTTTCATATATTTTGACTTTTACATAGAAATGATTCGTATATTTTGACTTTTATGTACATACGGGTGTGGTCTTGTGAATACAATATTCTTTATTGGAGTAAATAAGAAATATAATTTATTAAATATTTGAAAATATTTCACCGTAAATTATAACATTGTGCCTATATTTTTGACCAATTATGTGTCCATAAATTATTATCTTTTCCAAATCATCAATATATATATATATATATATATATAAAGGAGAATACGAGTGCGGTGAGATGACACTCCTAATATCGCTTCATTCTATTTTTCTAATTTTTTCGGATTTTCACAATTTTAAATACTAATAATTATAATTTTCTTTTCAGCCATCGAAATTTTAGAAAAAACTTGCAAAGATTTAATATTCAAAAAGATTTGAAAAGATTTGATATATAAGATTTAAAAGGAAAAAAGTTATGAAATAAGTTTTATATGAAATATAAAATTTATAAAAATTAAAAGAAAAACAAGAATTAACTATTTTTAAGAGATGACAAGAAATAAGTTTTATATGGAAATTTTGTAACTAATTTTTAGAGATGACAATTATAAAAAGGTAATAATGATTTTTATATGGAATTTTCGTAACTAATTTTTAGCAAATGACAAGAAATAAGTTACTATTTTTTAGAAGTGACAAGAATTATAATAAGACAATGATTTTGTAATCGAGATTGATCTATATAAAAAATTCAGTCCTTTTTAATGTACAATTACGTTCTCTCTCTTGGATATTTAGCTTTTACAAATTTTCATATGCTATTTATGAATGTGTTCGTAATATATATATCTTCATTAATTTTTTTTAATAATACTTATATAGTTTACGCTTAGTTTGATTTTTTTTACAATTATATACACTCAATTGATGTTTGTCTGATAATTATTTGTAATGTTTATGTTGATGGAAAAATCTGGTAATCAGTAAATATCGAGATTCTTTGTCGAAAAAAGATCTAGCGTGACTGAATTATCGCCGGAGCCTGATGGTTTGTATGAAATTGGGGGCTGAGATTGCTAGATTTCAGAATAATTAAATATTTTTGTTCTCTGACGGCTGTGAGTTCTAATAATTCCGACCCCGCAACAATGTGTCTACGTACCTCTATTTTTAGGGAAAATAGAGGAACAAATCCATGTATTTCTTGACAAAGTAGAGACCCATTAGGAAAATGAGTTTCCTTCTTCGAATCAAATACATAAAAGACAAGTGAAACCCTCTTGAAAGAGGACTCTACATTCGAGGTTGTTCGGATAGAGCTTCCCAATATAAGGCCTATTCAACCTTAAAATAATTATATTAAATATCTCTAAAAATCAATAATAATTGTTAGATCTACTATTAAAAAATAATATAATTTTTAATATTGAAAATACTATAAAAAGAAGATTAAGATTTGAATTCCGTTAATAACATATTAAAATTAATTATTAATAATAATAATAATTATTATTATTAATTTTGAAGATACAAACAAAATATATTATTACATTATGTTTTATTTTAGTTAAAAATTATAATTTATTGTTTACACTAAAATTTTATAAAATTATATATATATTTATTATATAACATGTGTAACAAAATCATAAAATATTAAAAAAAGGTCCGCCCATCATACGAATTATATGCTATTATATATATATATATATATATATATAACATGTGTAATAAAATCATAAAATATTAAAAATAAAGGTCAGGGGCAAGAATGAAAAATTAAGATTTTAGTAGTTGATCGTCTTTAGTTGATATTCGGACCAGATTAGTTAATTTACTAGTGAGCATAATTTTAAGATATAAGTCATTTAGTTAAAAATATATTCTTAAAAAGAATACATAAATTTTATCAAATTTAAATACAAACACAAATATATACTATTTATATTATATTATTATAACCGACAATACATGTGAGGATGCCAAAATATGTCATTATAATTGCTAGACGAATGAACTCCAACTCTAACTCGATTAAATAAAAATCGAGTCAAATAAAATATATATCTAACATAAAAAATTAATATTCAATAAAAAAAACTATATTTATTACGTTCATAATAGATTCAGAATTACATAACATCAAAACTCATATAATAAAAATTATATATATATTTTTAATATAAAACTGAATATTACTTCTATCAAGGATGGTTTAAAAGGGGTGGGCCGGGTGGCGATGTGGCATCAAGTTTGCTCCGTTCATTTTTTTCATAACAGCACAAATAGCAAACTGGTTGTTTTCGATAAGTTTGACACAAACAACATTTTCTTCCATTTGGGCAATTGTTACAACCTGCACGATAAATTTAAATAACACTTTCTATTAAAAATAATAACACTAAGATTCTTAACATTCATGAAATTATTATGTAAAATTATAATTAATAATGTTTTAAGAAAGTTAGTAAACTTTTCTTAATTTTTTGTTACTATAATCTTAGCTTACCCCATACAAAATCAGTAGGTCCGACCACATCGTAAAGAGTCGGAATGCGATTAGCTACAGCTTCCGATTGAAGATACAGAGTGGAGAAGAGCATTAAGAAGATGCTGCAAATGAAAAGTCTTGAAAATTCCATTTCTAAACAATTGAGAACAGGAGCAATAATGGTATATAACTTATCGGTGGCACTCTTTTGTATATATGGCCATCTAATATATAGAAGATTGTATTTTATTCGTATGTAGATATGAATATCTCATATTGTTAAGGGGTATTCGATGGGGATAAGATTTTTTTAGATTTTAGAAATTCCGGTGTTTTTAATTTAGATTTTAATAAGTATATTAAAATATGATCGTATTCGGTAAGGATTTTATCTTTTAAAATCTTAATGTATTAAATTTGGATTCTTAAAAATCAATTAAAATTTTATGATATTTAATTCGAATTTTAAACCATCTATTAATCTGATGGTTGCTTTCAAAAAATCTGATGGTTATTCTTAATTCTAATAAATTGTGGATTTTGATGAATTTCATGTTTTTTTAATCATTTTTGAAATCAATTTTAAAAGATTTTATTTATATCTACACCGACTCTGTGAAGAATGAGCCTATAATTAAAATCAACTACGATCTTTTAAAATATGTATAATAGTACTAATCCAATGTTAGGGACCTCAAAATATTCTCAAATGTTTATTGTGATAATATTTTGTTGGCTAAATCATCGTTAAAAATAATGGACGCCTATGTATGCACATTAATAACCCAATCAAAAACAGCCACATCATCATTTAATAATTTTTTTGCCAAATCAAATATTACACTCTTTTTAATTTTGAATTGGATACATCCCTTTAATTAAAATATTATTTGGCATTACTATATAGAAGAAGAAGAAAAAGATATTGTATAGCATCCGAGGTAGATCAAAATTATTTTTCTAACTTCTAATTATTTAATATAAAATACAAGTTTTTTAATTAAAATTTCATTAAGCAAAAAGTAGCTATATTTTCAAGTGCTAGACTTGAAACCCTTATTACTCTGTTGTTACAGTTGAAATCCAAAGGGCCTGAAAAGTTGCAGAAATGAAAAACAATACATCTAAAGAAAATAAACATGCAACTGAGAAAAGAAAGTCTCCAACTGAAAAGTAGAAAAAACAAACTAAGCCCTAAAATCTCCAAACCCATGTCCTTGTCCCCTCGAATCTCCAATTGTTAGGTCTCCGACCTTCTGATTTGCTCTATTAGCCTACCGGCCACCAGCTATAAGTTGACACCATAACCATTTATGTTTATTCGAAAAATTATGTCCAAGAGTAATATCAAATGTTTATTACTCGGAAAAAGTTAGTTGAATCATGTTTTTTAGCTAATTTTTATATTTTAACAAATAAGAAGTGAATTTACCTCACCTACAAAAATAATAATAGTAAATCATTTTACAAGTTCAAGAAAGCTAGCAGAGAAGTCAAGTTCATCAAATCGATCATGATGTAGGTGCAATGAGAAGGCAAAGACAAATCAACATTTTCTTGCTGAGACATGCATGGTCATGTCGAAATTGGAATTCATTGGAGTAACAAGCATCAATGGAGGGATGTAAAGCATGGTCATACTCAAGAGAACCGTGTGTTCACGCTAAAGCAGGGATTTGCAGTTGTGGGAAACAAAATAATATGCATGGTCATGCTCCAAGCTGCTTGATCTCACTAATTTTATTTAATAATTGATTTTAGTTAGGATTCATTTATTATTTTATTTAGAATTTTGTATACTGAAATAAACAACATTTTTATTTACTTTGAATTAAAACCTTGAGAGTTTTCTCTTATTTTTTGTGTGGATTCAATGATTGCCTTGTGGATTCAATGTGTTTGAAAGATTTCTCGTGTAATAGTCATTCTCTGTTCTTAAAAATTAACACTTTCTACGCTTCTATTTTGGGTCAGTTGGCATCTGTTGTAAAAGTATTTGCAAAATATATATTTTGATATTTTACGAATATTAAAATCTGAATATTAAAAACGAGTGTACCGGATTTTTCTGGGATGAGTTCCGGATCACGCTTTCTTTAAGACGTTTCGCGGCTATATCCGAAAAGTGCCGAATATTCATGTTTGCCACGCCGTCCCCATGATAAAACAACCCAAGAAAAATTACTTATGATAAATCCTTGCACTTTAGAAAATATCGGTCGATTTACACCCAAAGGATACTGCTATGCTCGAGTTTATGTCGAAAAAAATAAAAATAACAGTACTACAGTAAAGTCGGACTCAGTGAACAAACTGAAGCCGACAAAATCAAAGTAATACCAAAACAAAATCTGTACGTGAGATACTGTATAAGTGATGGTAGATATGCAGGTGGTACATAAAATATTATGTATAAAAAGGGAGGTGCGTAACTAACTGCTACTAATACATATAACAAGAGATGTGACTAGTGAGGGAGCTTGATTTATAATATTGGGGGGAGTCGTCTACTCTCATGCAGTGAAAAGAATGACCTTTTTATAGTTAATACATGGGAGTGTGTGAATTAAATAAAAGGCACCAGACAAGGCACCCTACAAGCTTGCTAGCTATAACTCATCCGTTACAAAATGAACTTGGACAAAAAAAATTGAAGAAAAAATTCAAAAGCATCAGTTTTTATTTCTTAAAAAAATAAATGATACAAAATACTCTCTCAGTCCCACCCAATTGTTAACGTTTCGGAAAGAAGGTCGGGCACGCATTTTAAGGTGCATATAAAGTATAGTTCCATAACTTATTTTTATTTATTTATTTGAATAAAAATTTAATGTTTAAATTTTTATTCAGAAAAAATAATTTAAAATTAAGTTATGGAACTATACTTTATATGCACCTTAAAATGCATGTGAGACACTCTCTCCGAAACGTTAACAATTGGGTGGGACGGAGGTAATATCATTTTTCTAATTATTATATTATTATATAAAATAATTCACACAAAAATCCAACAGCATCAGAACATGATTTTTTCTATCTTTTCGTTACCTGATTCGTTAGGATAGAATTAATAATAAAAAAAGACCTAATAGGTGTTATTGCGGCTTTATCAATCGTCTTGCAGGCTTTGACAGATCAGATGAATATTTATAAATCGATGAATATGATCAACAATAATCATCAACAAGTTGAAAGGAAAGATCTGAATAGAGTCCTCCGACATGAGAAAAATTATGTTGGTGAAATACCGTTATTCTATGGATCTCTAGGAGTTGAGGAGTTCTTGAATTGATAATTTTTTTAATGTATTATGGGTTCCTGAAAATATGCAGGTTAATATGGCGGTGGTTCGATTAAATAGTGTTGCTTCCATATGGTGGTATAAACTTGTTATGTAGAGGGAGAGATAAAGTAAAAGATTCATCAGAATATACTTATGTATGAAACAATTGATGTTGAAGAGATTTCAGTCAGTTCATATTGAGTACAAACAAGAGGATGAACCTAATCATGTTAATAATGTATTCGATAAATTTTCTCAACCAAAACGTGATAGCTTGTTAGATGTAGGAGATAGAAAAGAGTTTGATAATAATCCAAAAAATATTTGAAAGACTTAAAAGAAGTAGAGATCGTTGAAGGAGGCGATACGAATGTGAATTGTGAAATTATATCTGTATATTTTGACCAAAAATATTGGTGAACAAGAAGGCGAGAATGAAGATGCATATGAACACAATAAAGAAAGTTTTAAAATATATATGTAGAAGAGAATGATGGTGATGATGAACATCATGTGAAAGGCATGTCAAAACTATCCCTCGACACTTATAAATTGGTATATAATTGGCAACATTGGAGCAATGCTATTCTTACTTTTTATGAGATTGGTATTTATGCATATCAATTAATTCTTAATACACCATATTAACTTGATTGAAAATTCTATCACAAAAATAGAGAGAATATGTGACTTTATAAATAATAATGAGAAGTACATTTTGTATCCATTAGAGGATAAGAGTGTCTTGGATCCATATTTTAAAGTGTGTTGTCTGTATTTATAATTGATGGGTGGGTTTAAATGAGTTGCAGTTAGTTCAAGTTCTATATTAACATTGGTTGATCAAAATTATACTAGATTGATTCAAAGTTTATTGTTATAATATATTGATCTTATTGAGGAGTTCAGATAGACAATTTTAAAGATACATTTGCCTATAAAGATACCATTATAGAGATATAAGCAACAAGCAAATACACTTCTTTATCTAGATAAAACCCGGGGTTGAGTTTTTTAGAGATAGCGGAGATTGATGTATGAGCAATTAAAAGAAAAATACAAATCAACATGATCATGCTGAGACTCGCATGGCGCATGACCATGCCAAATTTGATATTCATTGGAGTAGCAAGCGGCACATGGAGGGATATAAAGCATTATGATGTTATGCTGAAGAGAACTGTGTGTTCATGCTAAAGGTGAGAAACAAAATAATATGCATGGTCATGCTCCAAATTGTATGATCACACTGCTTTAATTTAATAATTGATTTTAATTAAGAGTTATTTATTATTTTATTTTAGGATTTTGTATCTCTATATAAACAACATTATGATGCATTACTTAGGATCTTTTGTTGAACTAAAATCCTTCAAAGTTTTCTCTTTTTTTTGGATTCAAGGTTTTAGAAATTTTTTTCGTATAAGAGACCTTTGTATGTTTTTAAAATTAACGCTTATTTTTCGTAAGTTTCCGTACAACGTCACATCATCAACAAAAGACTACAACAAAGGTCAAGTGTATTCCTAGACCAGAGTTGAGCCTCTTGCTTCTAGCTCTATTGTAAACTGTAGAATGCTGATTTGCAGGCACCGTCAATCCAACCACAATCACCAACAGCACTAAAGGCTCTGCTCCGTGTCATCCTCCATCTTGGCTGAATCTTGCTCAACGGTGAGATCTTGTAGAGATTGAGAAGTTTTGAAAGGCAGGTCTTGTGGGTCTAAGCGTACTTATGTTCTTGTTGCTATGCTTGGACACTCAGATAGATTCATGGCCAGGGGTTTAAGGTACCTCTTAGAGGGTAAACCTTGTGATACTTGTTGCTATGCTTGGACACTCAGATACATTCATGGCCAGGCAGTACCGGCTCCAGGGGGAGCTGGCCTAGGCTGGAGCCTAGGGCCTCATTTTTTCTGGGGCCTCACTATTTTAGAGGTCACAAATTTTATATATAATAATATTTTAATATTAGTTTATTTAATTATAATTTAAAAATTAAAAATTGTAGTGGGCCGATTATCATCACAAGTATTTTATTCTAATAATAATAAACTATTACTTTTGGGCCTCAAGTCCAAATAGCCACTCAAAACTTATACAAAATCAATTAGGATTAGTAACGAGTCATCTAATCTCGTGATTTTCTTGTTCAATCACTTGGTTTAGTTTTAATTTTAGGGTTTCAATATGACGGGTAAAAGAAAGTTTGAATCCGGAAGTTCGAAAAAAAAATGAAAAGAAAGAGAAGAAAGACTCACGCAATCTCTCAGAGGCTCCATGAATAGGTATGTGAAGCCTACATCTATTCTTGATGAATCTTTGCCTGCTGAAAATATTGTTGTGAATGATGAGAATATAAATACATGTTCAGATGTTCTGATCATGGGAATGCTGATGAAAGTCTAGAGTCTGTTGTTGATAAATATTATTATTAAACTAATATTATTATATGGCAATGAGTGTTGTTGCAGCTAAGTCATTTTTTGGAGTTATACAGCGAATCTATAAATTATTCTCTGGTTCAACAAAACGGTGGGATGTTCTCAAATCCTATGTGAAGCACCATGATGGCAAAGGGCTTACTTTGAAGTTATGGTCAGATACACGCTGGGAAAGCCGTGTTGCTAGTGTAAAGCCATTACGATTTCAAGCTGCACAAGTAAGAGAAGCATTGTTGCATCTGGTAGAACACAGCAATGACGTAGCCACAATAAGTGATGCAGAGGCTTTGGTAAATTATGAATTTCAGAAATTTGAGTTTATTGTTAGCTTGGTCATTTGGTACGAAATATTGGAAAAAGTGAAGAAAGTTAGTAAGATTCTCCAAGGTAAAGATATAGATGTTGGAAAATGTGTTGATCTGTTACAAGGTCTAATCCTTTTTTTAGAAGAGTACAGAAATAATGGGTTTGAAATCGCAAAGAGTGAAGCTGAAAAGATTGCTTTAGAACTGGAAATTGAACCTACTTTTCGTGAATCTCGTGTTCGTCGAAGAAAGAAGTTTTTTGAAGAAAGTGCTACAGATGAACCAATTCAAGTTGCTGAAGAATCTTTTCGAGTTAATTATTTTTTAGTTATGGTTGATACTATCATTTCCTCGGTTCAGACAAGATTCGTGCAGTTTAAGAAATATGAAGAAATTTTTGGGTTCTTATTTGATTTGGGCAGATTGAGAGGTATAGATGATGAAAGTATGAAAAATGCATGTGCTACTCTTGAGAATGTTTTGGGCCATGATAATAACTCTGATGTTGATGGACTTGAATTATTCTCGGAGCTGCAATTGCTGAGGAAGTCACTACCAGAGAAAATAAGCAAACCAATTGAAGTGTTAGAGTATATTAGGAATATGCATTTTGTTTTTCCTAATACTTGGATTGCTTATAGGATAATACTGACGATTCCTGTTATTGTAGCTACTGCTGAGAGAAGTTTCTCTAAGTTGAAGTTGATAAAAAACTACCTTCGATCAACTATGTCACAAGAGAGGTTGAATGGTTTAACTATGTTATCTATAGAGAAGAAAATCGCAGCTGAACTTGATTACAAAAATCTGATTGAATCTTTTGCGCATCAAAAAGCAAGAAGAGTTATTTAGGGGCCTCAATATATTTGTTTGCCTAAGGCCTCCAGTATGCTGGAGCCGACTCTGTGGCCAGGGGTTTAAGGTACCTCTTAGAGGGTAAATCTTGTGATACGTGTCTGTCTATGTCTCATGATATTAAGCTCTGCTGTGAGCATAAGGATTTCTCCTTTTAAATCTTAAGCTAGATACTCATGTTGGTACTATCTTTAGCCTTAGTGATATATACCTCTCTGAATCTACTCAAGCTAGTGGTTCGGGATAAGGAGTTAAAACTTATGCCTACTATTTCAGGAAGAATATGAAGTGTTTCTCTTCCATGACTATTCCTCCAACTGTAAAAATTATTGATACTGTTGATGATTTTATGAACTCTGTTAATGAATGATGTCTCTATGCAGAATCTTATGCTCATCAAAATGAAAGAGTAGGATTACAAATAGAAGTATATATCCATGTCTCTCTACTCAAGGAGATAGGCTTGCCAATGGCATTGGTAATGGAACACAACCTCTTGTCAGACTAGTACACAAAAGGAACCTTAAAAACTGAATCCACATTATTTCATTTTCAACAGGGTGAATAATAATGTGAAAGTATTCAATTCAGGATCTCTCAAGTGCATTTTGTGAAATAGAACAAAATGTGCACTGTATTCCCTATCCAGGCACTCTTAACTATCATACATAAGAACATAGTAACAATAAGATTAGGATTAGAGAAAATCTAAGTTAAATACTCATGGGCTTATGATTATTAGTTTAAGTGTTTGTTATCTTTGGGCCAACTAGAATGTTAACGGACTAGGGGGGCATTCTTCAGGGCTCATAGCATTTGATCCTCCAATATGTTCTTAACCTATTCATGCAATTTTGTTTATTTAAATAGTACCTCCTCAATTCCACCTAATCATTGATATTTAGGTTGGACATGAAGATTAAAGAGAGTAACATGACAAAAAGGAAAGGGACAAAAATACGTTTAAAATAATAGCACTTGATAAATTTTGTAAGAATACTATATTATTTAAAAATAATAAAAGATAAATGGGACATAAAGAAAAATAAATTAATTGGTAAAAACGGATGGTAGGAACAGTGGGGCAGCCAGTATCAACCTTCTAGATGACCCTCTCAAATTTTTTAAGTAGTAATAGAATTTATACATACAGCATATTGTTTAATTCTACCAACAAATATATAGTTTGGAAATAATGGGAGCAGGAAGGTTTCACTCAAATGTAAATGTTCTTAACTTTAAAAATACTAGTTTACTTTCTCCCGTGCATCTAATTTTTATGATATAAATTTTACTGTGTAAAAATATTTTAGTATAAAAGATATTTTAAGAAATAAAATAAATAAGTGTCTAAATTTAGTATTAGAATAGCTGTCCTAAATAATATTTTTATAAATTATTTTAAATTCAAGTTTGTAAATGATAAAAAATCAATAATATTAGTTATAATATATGCATAAAAATAGAAAAAGAAATGTTAATATATTTTTTTGCAACTAAATTATTATTAAGAATTTAAATTTTTGTAAAGTCTCTCAATTTTAAAATCAATTCTTCATTAAACCCTCCAAATTTAAAATATACAATCTGCATGTATATAGAGACAATGAGTAGTGTACATGTGGTAGACTGGTAGGTGAGTACAATCTACATATATGCACTGTCACAAACCAATTGCATGTTCACATTTGACAGGCTTCCCACTATTAATAATTTTCTGCCTTTATTAATTGAACCATCTTCCTTCCCATCTATTTTGTATGCAAGTAACATGTCGTATTATAAAAATATTCTCAAATATAATGTTTAATTAAAGTAAAATTATTAGTTAAAGACTAAATTAAATATAAAATTAATTAAATAAAATATTAAACATGTCGAGGTGAGCCGGTTAGGCGAGCCGAGACGGGTTAGGCGAGCCGGTCCGTTCCTGTTTCGATTTACTTCAAACCAACTCGTGCACGGCTCATTTTTTAAGCAGTTCGTGCCGGGTTTTGAACCAGTCCGGTTCTCAAACGAGCCGGGGCGAATTCAATGACGAGCCGGGACGAGTTAATGACGAGTCGACCCGTCCGTTTGACCACCACCAGCAGTTGAGTACAATCTACATATATGCACTGTCACAAACCAATTGCATGTTCACATCTGATAGGCTTCCCACTATTAATAATTTTCTGCCTTTATTAATTGAACCATCTTCCTTCCCATCTATTTTGTATGCAAGTAACATGTCGTATTATAAAGTATGGAATCGTTTGTTTCCTCATATAATTAGTTTATAAGTTCAAAAAATTCACATATTTTTTAATATATAAGTAACTGGTAAGAAGTGTCAAACAGTGCGTATATTCCAACTCCCAATAAATCGAGGGCTGGGGGTCTGATTTTCTCTCTAAAATCTAATATATAAAAGGGAATCATGTAACTAATAATAACTTTAGAGTGCTACCTAAAATTATACCAATTTATTATATAAATATATAAATGTAGATTTTTAAATTTATAATAATTTTTAATATTTATAAAAATATCATTAAATTTTAAATTTGCATGAAAGCCACTTATAATCTTATGTGAGTTACCTTTTTTCCCTATATAAAAGCTATAATGTTGTTGCAACTATTTAGTACATCAAAATCTGATAGATAACTGGATTGTGGTTGCAGCCAGATGCTCATGTTACAATTTAAAATTTAATATCTTGAGATCTAAATAATGAAATACTCATAGTGTAATATTATGTCAAAAATATTATAACACCTTAATTTATAAATAAATTGATGAATCCACATTAAGAAATACTTTTTTCATTTTAATATATATATCTTCTTTAAACATAAGAAACATAATTTTATAATTTATTTAAAAAAAATTCATTTTCTAAACAAAAATTTAATATTGAAATATTTATTTAGTAAAAGAACATTTTAATAATAATATATAAAATATTATTTTATGTATCTTAACTTAGGTGTAAAAAGTCAAAGACATGCATTTTAAAATGGAAACAAGACTCTATTTTAAGTTATACAAGCTATTTACTATTTTTCTCCCAAATTACCGCTCTATTGGGTTTTACTAATAAACATTATATATTTAATAAATAAAATAATTTATAAGTTAAAAATATATGTACTTTTTAAATTTTAAACCATTTATACAATAAAATAATAATTTTATTTAACACTTTATGGTTTATCCTATAAAAATAAGTACTCCTACTCACATGTTAAAACAACAATAAAAATATGAAATATAGGTTTGAAACTCCGCATATATTTATCTTTTTGTTTGTATAATAAAAACCAAGTATTTTGGTATTCATAAAGGATAGATGACTTTGAATAAGATGGATGCTTATTAGTAATATTTGTACACTATTTTTATACACATGAAAAAGGTATAAATAGTGGATATTCATAAAAAGGTAGTAGTAGTACTGGAATGTACTGCTCCACCTGTCTAGGGTTCAGGACTCTGCTTTATATTTAAAGCTGGTGGGTTGTTCCTTCTGTTTTTTGAATTATTATTGATCCATGTCGTGGACAGCTACTTTCTAATTTTTGAGAAATGCTATGTCGACGGAGAATGATAAAAAAATTTGTTCAGGGAATGAGGGGTATTTACCCGGTTGTGTGCCACTAACATTAGTTTATTACTCTCTCTGTCCTAAATTAAAAAATTCTTTAGTTTTTATTTTAAAGTGCATTAATTTGATAGTTTCGTAAATTTATTTTATTTTTTTTATAAATAAAAATTTAAGTATTAAATTTTTAATTATAGAAAAAACTTTTTAAAAATAATTTAATGAACTATGTGGTCAATACATCTTAACATACGTGCTAAAAATTAAGGAGTACTAACTTAAATCCCGTGCCATGCACGAAATACTTTTTAAATATTTAAAATATATTAATTATAATTAATATATTTTATTTTATTTTTTATAATTCTTTTAATATATTTACATTTTATAATATTAAATATAAAAATATTATTTTATTCATAACTACATTTATTAATTACTTGTATGGTTGTTCTTATATATATTGCATATCTATAAAAATATTAAAATATTAATATAATTGTTACGGATCAAAATCAAATGCAATTATTAATGAGTGATGAGAGCTTTCAACCTTTAATGACTGCACTTACGTTTTGTGATTAAACAAGGTACTCGTAAGCTACCTACGTATCTCAAGAATGTTTGAGAATCAAGCCAAAAAACGTAGTTCTAATGTTGAGGGGTTAGACTCTTTATATAGGCGCACGAAAGCCTAGGAGTTAGAGCATCTCCAACCACATTAGCAATAACCATTAGCTAAAATATAATAAAATACTAATTAGCTAAATTATACATAACCAAAAAGGTGATGCGCTCCAACCACATTAGCTATAATCGTTATCTATATTTGAAAAATATTATTTTATTAACTTTTTCAAATTTCAAATTTATAACGGCTATATTATAATGGTCATATTCCAACGGCTTTATCTTAACGGCTCTATTTCAATTTTGTTTATAAATAGACCACATAATTGAGAATTCAAAAGCACACAGACTCTATACAAATTATTCATTCTAAATTCAGTTCAATGGCCAACTCTATACGAATTATTGATGAGATAATGCAGATTGAAGAAGAAGAAACTGAAGCAATGATGATGATGATGAGTGCTGTTCATCTTCGTCGCCGACATCAAAGAGAAAATTTAGTTGCACGTCATGGTGGATTTATAATGAATCATCGTGTCATTGATCGCAACAGAGAAGAAGGTCATAATAGACTCTACCATGATTATTTTTCAGATAATCCTACATATACGGAAACACAATTTCGTCGAAGATTTCGGATGCGTCGACCATTGTTCTGACGAATTGAAGAAGCAATTACAGCTCATGATACTTATTTTACTCAAAGAATTGATGCTATGGGTGCTCGTGGACTTTCTTCTCTTCAAAAAATGACAGCTACAGTGAAAATGCTTGCATATGGAACAACCGCTGATGCTGTTGATGATTATGTAAGAATTGGCGAAAGTACAACAATAGAGAGTTTAAGAATATTTGTTAAAGCTGTCGTCGAAATCTTTGGTGCTGAATATTCGAGACGACCAAATGAGACAGATGTGGCTAGATTGCTATCAGAAAATGAAGAACGCGACTTTCCTGGAATGTTGGGAAGTATCGACTGTATGCACTGGAAGTGGAAAAATTGTCCAACTGGATGGCAATGTATGTATATAGGTCATGTCCATGAACCAACTATTATTTTAGAAGCAATAGCTTCAAAAAATCTTTGGATTTGGCATTCTTTCTTCGGATTGCCAGGATCATTAAATGATATTAATGTATTAGATCGATCTCATCTATTTGAAGATTTGGCAGAAGGTCGTGGACCTGAAGTGAGGTATACCATCAACGGGCATGATTATAATATGGGATATTATCTTGCCGATGGTATATATCCTTCTTGGCCGACATTTGTTAAAACTATCTCAAAACCACAAGGTAACAAAAAGAAATATTTGGCAATCGCACAAGAATCTACTAGAAAGGATGTTGAAAGAGCATTTGGAGTGTTACAATCTCGATTTGCAATGATTCGCGGGCCATCACGCTTTTGGGATGTAGGCACAATGAAATATATCATGACAACTTGTATAATTCTTCATAACATGATTGTGGAAGATGAAAGGGAATTACATATTGAAGAAGATCACTGTGATACAGATGTTGAAATACCATTTTTTACTCCGAATCGCGGTCATCCAAATAATGTTAGAGAGTTCATACAAGTGCATCAGCAAATTCGAGATAAGCAAATACATTTTCAATTGCAAAATGATCTTGTAGAGCATATTTTGCAGATCCATGGTAGTGACATCAACTAAACCTTAGAGTTATGGTGCTTGTTTGCTTTTCCTTTGTATGTTGAATTTCCTTTGTAATATGCTTTGTTATTTAATATAATTTATTTCGACATAAATCTTAGCAAAATAAAGTTCAATACATAACTTAATAATACATTGTTCAGTACATAAAACTAAACATAAATCTTAGAGAATTTTGCTTAAAATTTTATTTTTCAGAGCTTGATAATATTGAGCAAGATGAGGCTCCATTCCAGTTGTGTCAATGGCCGAGATAGAGGCTTCATAAATTTGATTTTCTCGTTTCTCTTTTGCTTTATTAATTTCTAGTTGTTCCTTTTCTCGTGCTTGCCTTTCCTCCTCCATCTTGATAATATTGTTAATTGATTCGATTCTTAAAACTGCAGTGAGACGCGCTTCTTCTTTCATTTTTTTAAAAATTTCAACAAATTCACCATCTGCTACTTCATTTCTAGACCTTTTTAACTTCTTTGCTGCCTTTCTGCCAATTGGTCTTTCCATCCCTTCTTCATATTCTAGCACATTGGAACTCACTGGACTTTCAGTAGATGGCGNCATCTGCTGCTTCATTTCTAGACCTTTTTAACTTCTTTGCTGCCTTTCTGCCAATTGGTCTTTCCATCCCTTCTTCATATTCTAGCACATTGGAACTCACTGGACTTTCAGTAGATGGCGATGAAGGTTGACTATCCTTTGCAGCGGTCTTGCTTTTTTTATTTATATTTGATGCGAATTTTGGTGAATTTCGTAACTCCATCCAACAACGCATAAAAGGAAATAGAACTTTCATGATAGTCTCANGATGAAGGTTGACTATCCTTTGCAGCGGTCTTGCTTTTTTTATTTATATTTGATGCGAATTTTGGTGAATTTCGTAACTCCATCCAACAACGCATAAAAGGAAATGGAACTTTCATGATAGTCTCATACATCTGCATAGCTTGTCCAACCTGTGTAAAGAGATCACTGGTGAACACTGGCAATGCAAGAAAAATTCACAGAAAAACTAGAGCAAGTGCATACTACATATCAGAACATGGCAAAAAAGTCCAGGAATATGCTCTTTTCAATTATTTTTCTAAATCATATAAATTTGAAATATGATCTCAATCTTTTCATTTTCTACCAGGTAAAAAAGAAAGCTTGATGAAATGTATGACCAGCTAAGATGCGAGTATGAGTCAATTAAAAGAACAACAATTCCTAGGGTTGGAGTGCTTGAATGTTATCTCATTAGCTAAAAGGGAGGATATAGCTAACATGTATCGGTCTATTGGAGTTGCTCTTAGATTAGAGTTAGGAGACTTGGTGACCAAGTCTCCTAGTGATAAAGTTGTTGGGACCTTCTAGGAATGAGAGTTCTCGTTGGACTCTTGCAAATGAGGTTTTATCTTTGTGATAGGATTTCTAGAACCTTTCATAGATGAGGGGTCTTGTATGACTCTTCAGGCCTTTAATTGAACCTTTATTAATTAATTATGAAATTAATTAATAGTAAAGGCTTAATGGGCCTAGGGCTCTAACAGAGCTTATGAGCTGGACTTACAAATCCAGTTGATCCTAAATTTATTATTCCTTGTCCGTTTCAAGGGACCCAAGCCTTTGGACAACACTAGGTTAAATAAATGAAATAATAAATATTGTATTTATTATTTTCTTAGGATAATTTTCTACCTATATCATTTGCCCCCCAACTTTTGGGAAAACTTCATGAGTTTTCGTAAAAGTTTTATCAAGGGTTTTTTATGCCTATCGGGCATTAACTTAGTAGAGTTTTACAAACTTCACTTTTAATTATGGGCTCGGGCCTTTTATAATTAATTCATTTTTTTTAAAAAAGAAATTATTTTTCAGAAATATTGAAGTCCCCAAGGATTTTTATACTATTTTTTGGAAGATTAAAAAATGGGAAGATTTTTACAGGACTGGTCAATTCGACATAGAATGATGTCGTATTAGGGATCATTCTGTCTCTAGGTCAAAAAAAATTAAGGCCGACAGGTTGAATTGGTTTTTATTCTTATCGACCTGGAATGATGTTAAATTAGACCTCAATTCCCCACCCAAGTCGATGGAATTGAGGTCGATAGGGCTCATTTGCCTTTGTTTTCTATCGACCTGGAATGAGGTCGAATTAGACCTCAATTCCTCACCCAGGTCGATAAAATTGAGGTCGATGAAGCTCAATTGCCTTTGATTTCTATCGATCTGGTGTGAGGTCGATGGGGCTCAATTGGCTTTAATTCCTATCGACTTGGAATGAGGTCGAATTAGACTTCAATTCCTCACCATGTCGATGGAATTGAGGTCGATGGGACTCAATTGCCTTTGATTCCTATCGACCTGGAATGAGGTCGAATTAAACCTCAATTCCTCACCCAGGTCGATGAAATTGAGGTCGATGAGGCTCAATTACCTTTGATTTTTGCCAACCTGGAATGAGGTCAAACTAACACTCAATTCCTCACCCAGGTCGATTTATTTCGGGATTCATGGCCTTGATGCTTCTCGACCTGGATTGATGTTGAATTAACACTCAATTCCTTACCTAGATTGATTTGAGTTGGGCTTCATGGCCTTGGTAATTTTCGACCTAGATTGATGTAGAATTAACGTTAATTTTCTCACTCAAGTCGATTGGTGAATTGGTCAAATGACTAAATTTTCTTCGACTTAGATTGAGGTCGAATTAACCTCCATTTTCTCACCCAAGTCAATTTTTTCTGTTCCTTCAAGGACTATGATAGATTGAACCCTAATGAGCCTAAGACAAACTTATTTTTGGTTTAGACTTTTTCCTTTAATACGTCCGAGCTTTCAACAATGTGGGACTTTAGTGGGCCTTTAATCATTTGGGCCAATTAGTCCTAAGCCTTTAATCATTTGATCAATCTAGGGCTTGATTTAGTTTTTTGGCCCATTTTCTAGATCCTTTCACGAGATTCCATAATTATATCTTTATTATTTATTTATTTATTGTGTGTCATTCTTGAATCATGGGCCTTTACAATCGAGCCCATCCACCGGTCACACCGGTTGCCAAGACTCTTAACGGTCACTTGACTAGAAAATACTCGTTCATGAGGGTTCCCAAACGGTCATGTGACCGGCTGGGTTTCTATATATAAGTGATGCGAGGACACTCACTATTCACACTTCTCGTTTTTCTTCTCAAATTTCTTCTAGTACTTCGAGCTCTTTAGCTTTTCAGAAGTCCATCTCTCAAGCTTCTCTAGCAATTTAAGGGATTCGAAGGTAGCAATGGCCGACAAGAGGCTTCAAGTCTAGCTTCCATGAATGCGGGGTCGGCCAAAAGAGGTAAACCCCTTTGCCGTATTCCCATCTACTCCACTTACATGTCTTTAATTGATATGATTAACCAATGTGGGAATGAACACCCTAGCCAATCTCACCTTGATTCTTATAGTCACAGTAACAACTTTTCAATACTAACATGATAGAAGAGTATAATAGGTTGTTCAATTTTCCTCCTCGTTATACCATTTCTTTAGTTGGGCCTGGGGACAGAACATATCATAGGAAACTTGGTTATTTTTTTGTTTATGTAGATACCCTTTTAACCGGGCTTAGGTTTCCCTTGCATGATTTTATTCCCACTTTGTTGGCAGATGTGCAAATCCACCCATGCTAAATAGCCCCCAATGGGTGGAGGATCATTCACTGTTTAATGGTCCTTTGCCTTGAAAAGAAAATAAAAATCATCGTCCCTTTGTTTAGGAAAATTTTCCAATTCAAGAATTCCTCTAGTTTGTCACTGAGTTGGGTTCACATATGTCACTGGCCCAACATGCCCCATATCTTTGATAATTCTTCCATTCCTGACAACAATCCCAATTGGAAAAAAAAACTTGGTCCAAATTAATTGGGGAAGGGGTCAACTTGGGTACCCTTTTTAGGTACACCTTTGCGAAGGTGGCCGACGGGAGTGCTGAAACCATAGTGCTCACGGAGGGGGAATAAGCTGCCTATGTCGAGCTCACTAAGGGTGAGACCAAAGTAGCTTCTTGGATTCTCCTTAACGAGTACCGGCTAAAGCTATTGGCCTTTCGAGGGCTTTCAGCAAAGGTATTTTATTTAACTTAGCCTTTGTTCTTGTCTTTACACGAATGCTATTATTAACATTTATCTGGGCTCGGAGGAATACTATTGAAAGTCATATTACTAGTCCTATTTGTAATAAGTAGATGACAACTCAACTCAGATAA
>QRFB01000161.1:69285-94767 GCA_008931105.1 Oenanthe javanica | reverse complement strand
TCAGTTGATTAAGGTTTCCCAATTTAGTTAAAGACAAGAATTATGGGAACTGTGCAGAAACTGAATCAATGGAAGACAGTCCTGTCAGGATTGTGAAGACTTTCAAGGCAACACAGTATTCAAGGAATGTATCAAGACAAAGATACTTCCAGGGCTAGTCAGTTAAAAAAGAAGACTGTTCAAGTAGCTAGTTTCTATATAAGTTGTAATTTTATATTGCTATCTGTCGATAGAAATTAGGAGTGAAGAAAATTTCTATATAGTTGTTAGAAGTACACAGTAGCAAAGTGTGTAGAAAAACAAAAAGAACTCACTTTGTAAGCAGCTTGGTATTCATACTAAGATCAATTGAAAGCAAAAACATACTAGTGGAAAACCAAACCACTAGTAATTTTTAACTTTGTTGTGTTTTGTTTTCAATATTTTTCTTGTCAAGTTCTTAGTTACATCAGTTCTCTCTATACACAAAAACACTGTCCTTGAAACAAACTTCATTCCGCAAGAAATATTATTAATTCTTAAGTTTGTATTCAACCCCCCATCTTCAAACTTAGTGTACTTAAGGGCAGATAACAGAAAAGAACTGAAAATCCACCAGAGGAGGTAGCTATTGAGAATGTAGTGGAAGAGACCCAGACTACAGATGTGTACATCCCTAATCTATCCGATGAACAAATGGAAGAAGGTACACTTATGGATTTTGACTTTTCTGCTTTCCTTTAAGATGAATTTGTCACTATATCTACCTCTGTGCCTCAAACGGCAATGCACACACTTGAGCCCTCAGTGGCCTTCGAAGCTGGCAATGAACTTGGTAACCAACCAGTTCTAACCACTGCTAGAGATCAACAAACACTCCATATACCTTCTCAAACCAGAAAAGAACCTTTGATATAGATGATAGGAGTGAGTCCCTACTAGATCAGGAAATTTTTGAAATATCCCCTACAGCTCTGCCCTCTCGAAAACATCGAAAAATGAATTTTAAACCTAAGGAAACTGTGAGCCAGAAACCTGATTCTCCAATCTCTGAAACCTTTTTGTTTCTTCGTGATCTAAATTCTGAAATTGACAAAATCCTGAAAGGTACGGGAATAGAAACAGAGATGGAAACACAATCAGCTTTTTCAGTAGCGAATGCTGTTTTGGTTAATCCAATTAAGAACTTGTCTTCACAAACAGAAGGGGGCATCACTCACTTTTAAAAGCCATTCATTACATTGTCAAATGTGGTGACCCCCTGGACTTAACATCTCCAGATCCTAGTGAGGATATTTTCCCTCCCCAAGTGGGTGAAGTGGAAAGGCAACTCTCCTTTAGAAGGGAAGATGTCTCCATTCATGGAGTAACTGCATCAGCAGCATCACCACTTCAAGTGGAATTACCTTCACAGGCATTGCCGGGAACCACAGGCTCTAATTTATCAATAATTACATTGCCTGGGGTGGTGACCCCTTGGAGATTACAAATCCAGCTCCTACAACGGAGGTCTTCCCCACCTTTTTAGGTCAGGCGGATGGACAACACACCCATAGAAGGGATGTGGATTCTATACTTAGAGTATCTGCTGCTTCGGTAGTAGAACCTATTCAGGGTGCCTCCAAGAAAGTAAGTCTTTAAATAGCTTCAGCTGGCATCACGAATTCTTCAAATCTGTCAATCATTACAGAATCCATAGTGGTGACCACACTGGGTCTAAACCCCCAGTTCCTGAAAAGGAGTTCTCCCCACTCTAAGTGGTCCGGCGGAGAGGCAACCTACCCATAGAAGGGATAATGATTTTCTTCTAGGTACCGAAGATTAGAATGCTATAAATGAGATGAGTGAAACAATTAACTTGAGTGATCTTCAATTCCCTGACCCTGAACAACCGAGTGTGAGTGTTGAGGGACGTGATCAAACAGTAACAGTGAGCGGTGAGACATCCACTGACCAAATAAACACCCCACACAATGCACACACAGCACACGGTGAAAGGATTTTAAATCTGGAGGCCCAAGTTACTGAAATTCATTACTCTATAAGAAAAAATCTTGGAAGTGCAAGAGCAGCAGTGCAATGAAATGAAAGAAATCAAAGATTTATTCCAATAAATGCTGGCTCAGAAAAATCTTACTACTCATCAATCAACTTCAAAAGCTCATATAACTCCGGTCGAAAGGGAGGATAACCCAACTGAGGGGAAGAGAAGAGTGCAAGAAAAAGTTGGAGCAGAAATGATTATGGAATACACAGCTCAGAGGGAGACATATATCTTTTACAGGCCTGGAGCGAGGCAACTAGAGGAAGGAGAAATCTTCGAACCCTACGTGCCAATGGATATTCCTACTGAGAATGTGATGGAGGAAACATCAAAGGCTGCAGGTATAGATGACAATGAGGAATTTGCTGAAGAGTATGCTTTTGATAATGACTGTCTTCTAGTTGGTGTAGATGAAGTTGTTACTCAAGATATAGTTCAAGCTCAAGAGTTGATGAAAAGAAAGTGGAGAAGAGTTCAACAAGCAATGGAAAGAAGAAATAGAATTAAGGACATCGAAGCTAAAGTTGGACCTGAATGGGATGAAGCAAATAGTCTGTTGGAGAAGAAAGAATTGACTCTAAGTCAGAAGAAAGACAGAGAAGTCCTTGACCTTTTCTGAACAATAAAGGCAAAATTTCAAGATATTCATGAGTTCTATGTTGTGCTATCAGATGAAATAACAAGTGTGTCAATCAGTACATTCAAATCCGGTTGGAAGATGTATATATCAATTCAACAATACTGGGATCGAGAATATTGTCGACAAAGAGCTTCGAGAAAATGAATATACTGGAGTTGTATGTGCTGAAGAGGAAAGTCATCTTTGGGGGACACAAGTCAGATGAGATTCTGGGAGATCTAATTGAAAAGTAGATTATTGAGATCAGTGTCTAATCATTTGAGAAGCCTCTGGTGGTCAAGTACTACAAAGTAACAACACTACACAATCTAACTTTTTTCGATAAAGGTGTAGAGTCAAGCCATGTGATGTTCATGCAGTATGTAGAAGGAAGACTCAGAAACAAGAAGAACAGAACTGAAGAAGATCTTAAGGCTGCCGAGTTAATCTATGCATTCAGGCTGAACAGGGCTATCAAAACATGTAAAAGATATCTAATGGAGACAACCAGATACTATCAGAATCCAGTATATGTGAGAAAGGATGATGGCACTGAAGAACTTGAAACCATTAAGGATTCTGAACCTTGCATTCAAACCGAACCAAATGGAACAAAGTACTTCTTGTTCAAGAAAAATGGAGTGGAGAAGAGAAAGGAACTGTCAAAATTGAAAAGGAAAAATTCTGACATCATTAGAAAAGTCTTTTCCAAGGTTAAGAGATCCACTTTCAAATCAGATAAGAAGGCTTTGAGGATCATTCAAGATGTTGTGATGGAGAAAATAGCAGAAGAGTCTATGCATGACACTGACAGAGTGAAAGGCTTTCCAAAAAGAATAACAGTGTTTTTGTTTTCAAAAAGACAATCACTGGCTTTCGAGTCTATCTCAAAGACAAATTCAATTGCATTTATCACATAAGTTATGAAGAAACTAGAAGATCCACCTCATGTTAACACTCTTGAAGTTGAATCGAGGGATTTGGTAAAGGCAAGGTTAGAAGAAAAGGAAGAAGAGCTGAGGAAATCAATTCATTTGATTTTCGAAAAGTCTACACAAATATATATGGGTTTAATTCGAAAGAATCAGTGTGCATCGTCTTTAATAAACACAACAGACTTACGGGAGCTCCATTAAAGCCTAGCATTAAACACACACTTGTATTGTTGTTATAATATTGATTGAACCCATAGAAGCTAATCTCTTGATTAGAAGTGTAGAAACTCAGAGATTTAATAATATATCTTTATTTCCCCGAATCATTGTGTTTCATTTACTATCATTTTCATATCTCAAGAACACAAACACTTAATCCGAATTTAAATGAAAATCTACCAACATCATATTCAACCCCCCTTCTATGATGATTTAGACCCTAACAAAAACGTCCTACCGAATAAAATCCGTAAGAGTATCAAAAGTCTTACCGAGATGCTTTCCAAAAGTCTTACCGAGCAAACTATTAAAAAGTCTTACTGAGTTTTAAAAGTCTTGCCCAACTTATTTAAAAAGTCTTGAAAGCTAATTTATAAAGCCTTTTTGATTTTTTAATAAGTTTTATTCAAATGTCTTGCTAGATTCAACCTCTATAAATATGAGGCCATTAGCTTCATTATTTTAGTAGTTAAAAACATTCCAATTCAGTAATTTGTCTGCATTGTAATATTCACAGACTTTCTGTGCTGGTTTGAAATATAATTGTTAAACAAGAACAATTCATGTTGAAATAGTTCTAGAATATTTTATCAATTATAAATACTTTTATCATATTAATTTTTGTAATACTTTTCAAGTTAAAAATCATATCTTCTACTTGAACATTATTTCATAATAATTAATATTATGTAATTAATTAAAATAATATTTAAATCTAAAATTCCATGATTAAATATAGATATTGTATTCAACCCCCTTCTACAAATATCTGGGACCAACATAAGAGGATATTGATTCCAGGAGAAGCCCGACTCTAGGCGAAGTTCGAGTCCAGGAGAAATATGGATATAACACCTACCCCCAAATTCTTGAAATATTTAAATATGAAAGAATTTCTTCATTCACCATCTCCTCCATTTTTTAAAAGAATATGTGCCCTGTAGTTTTGGTGTGTCCATAACATCCTTCTAAAACCATTTACTTCTTCATAAAAAAAATTTAACGGTTGCCTTTAAATTATCCTTATGTTATATTCCTTCGAGATATTGAGATTTCCTTCCTTCAAACATTTTAAAACGTCATCCATGCGACTGGAGCATCTTCCTCCACCTGCATTACCTTTATCTCAGGAACATTAGGTTTCTCCTGAACTTCCAATGGAAACACCCGGTAACATATGAGCATTCTTTTAAGAACCTAATTTGGCCAATGCATCAGCACTACTATCACTCTTCCGCTGCAGGCACACCGCCTTAAAATTTTGCATAAGTCGCTGAGCACACTCCAAATACATCTCCTTCTTGGGACCTCGAGCTTGGTGCCCCCATTCACTTGGCAAAATACCAATTTAAAGCGCACCCTAACCGGGTGCCCACCTTCAAAAATTTTGTCAGGAATATCAAAGGTTTCTTCTGTTGGCCTTGTTTTTCTATTGCAAGATGCATTTGAGGGTCCATGTCAAAGTCGAAGTCATCTTCTTCCTTCCTACCACTAGAGGGCGCACCTGCAGTTATCCTTCCACAAATTCTGGCCAAGTCTTTCTTTTCAGTTTCTTCGTCACTGGCATCTTCCACAATCCCTTCCATAAATTTGTCAGTAGGAGGTGCTTCCAACATCAAAATTTGATGATAGAGCTTGTTTTCAATGTACATTACTTCTTCTACTGTACTGTCTTCCTCAGGGAATTACACCGTGTAAAAACAATCACTATAGTTTTAATCGATTAAAAATTAAAATAAAATTAATTGTGTGGTTAAAATTTCTAGGAGTTCGTCATATTTTAATTTCACGTCAATCCAAGTAATGTTAAAATTAGGGTTTGGTTCATAATTTACTAAAATAATTCAACTTTAATTAGTATTATTAATTCATAAAAATTACCTTTCACTTTAATTAAATGGCAGGTAATTTTGAGATTAAAAAGACTAACTATTTATCTATTTTACTAGATGACTGGACTAAAGCAGGAGAGTTAGGGAAATGGGCTTTATTTTTAAATGAAAGTTCTATGATCCATTATGCTCTAACAACTAATGTTCGTTTGAATAGAAATCTTCTAAGACACGTGTACAGGTCTGCTCCAAACACATTTGCAGATGGCATATCATCTTTCACTTGCAAAATTCAGCGATAAAAAGTGTGAATAATAGAAAATGACATCAATCAAGCACTTAATTTGCCAACTGAAGACTTTGAAGAAGAGCCATCTCAGGAAGATCTAAATAACTTCTTTATGTTTCTACACTACACCAGGGAAAACAACAATATCCCGAAAAACATATACAAGCATCATCTACCCAAGGAGTGGAATCTATTCTTCAAAATCTTGTCTCATGGCTTTGCACCAAAGACATGTGGCTTCCACAAGACAACTCAATTCAATAAGGTGACTGCTTGTGTAGTGGCTTCAGAAGTTAGAATTAATTTTGGAAGGTTGATGATGGTGGAGATCCTAAAGAACCAAACAAAACAGGAGAACTTTTGTCTTAATCCAAGATTTTTGTAACTGGTGTTGAACCAAGTACTGGATGCTGATCAACTCCAATCGTTTCAGAATTGTCCTTTGGAAGAGTCACATTCTCTATAGTTCAAAACAATCTTGTTGCTACAGAATGAGTCTGACTACCCAAACAGGTTTACTCCTATTCTAATGACTACTTCTATTCGAGATTACTTTGCTCTTCTTAGACAGGTTGAAGAAGAAGCTGCAGAAGAAGAAGAACATGTTTCTGAAACTGATGAGTCGGCAAATGAAGAAGAAGAAGAAGCAGCCTCTCAAGAGGAGACTGAAGCTGAAACTGAAAAAGAAGATGAGATCGTGGATGAAGCTGGTTCTGAGAATGAACAAGAACTAGATCCTGAAGAAGAACAACAAAGGAAAAGCACTGAAAATCCGCCAGAGGAGGTAGCTATTGAGAATGTAATGGAAGAGACTCAGACTACAGATGTGTACATCCCTAATCTATCCGATGAACAAATGGAATAAGGTACATTTATGGATTTTGACTTTTCTACTTTCCTTCAAGATGAATTTGTCACTATATCTACCTTTATGCCTCAAACGACAATGCACACACTTGAGCCCTCAGTGGCCTTCGAAGCTGGCAATGAACTTGGTGACCAACCAGTTCTAACCACTGCTAGAGATCAACAAACACTCCCTATATCTTTTCAAACCAGAAAAGAACCCTTGATATAGATGATAGGAGTGAGTCCCTACCAGATCAGGAAATTTTTGAAATATCCCCTACAACTCTGCCCTCTCGAAAACGTCAAAAAATGAATTTTAAACCTAAGGAAACTGTGAGCCAGAAACCTGATTCTCCAATCTCTGAAATCTTTTTGTTTCTTCGTCATCTAAATTTTGAAATTGACAAAATCCTGAAAGGTACGGGAATAGAAACAGAGATGGAAACACAATCAGCTTCTTCAGTAGCGAATCCTGTTTTGGTTAATCCAATTCAGAACTTGTCTTCACAAACAGAAGGGGGCATCACTCACTCTTAAGAGCCATTCATTACATTGTCAAATGTGGTGACCCCCTGGACTTAACATCTCCATATCCTAGTGAGGATATTTTCCCTCCCCAAGTGGGTGAAGTGGAAAGGCAACTCTCCTTTAGAAGGGAAGATGTCACCATTCATGGAGTAGCTGCATCAGCAGCATCACCACTTCAAGTGGAATTACCTTCACAGGCATTGCCGGGAACCACAGGCTCTAATTTATCAATAATTACATTGCCTGGGGTGGTGACCCTTTGGAGATTACAAATCCAGCTCCTACAACGGAGGTCTTCCCCACCTTTTTAGGTCAGGCGGATGGACAACACACCCATAGAAGGGATGTGGATTCTATACTTAGAGTATCTGCTGCTTCGGTAGTAGAACCTGTTTTGGGTGCCTCCAAGAAGGTAAGTCTTTCAATAGCTTCAGCTGGCATCACGAATTCTTCAAATTTGCCAATCATTACGGAATCCATAGTGCTGACCACACTGGGTCTAAACCCCCAGTTCCTGAAAAAGGAGTTATCCCCACTCTAAGTGGTCCGGCGGAGAGGCAACCTACTCATAGAAGGGATAGGGATTTTCTTCTAGGTACCGAAGATTAGGATGCTATAAATGATGTGAGTGAAACAATTAACTTGAGTGATCTTCAATTCCCTGACCCTGAACAACCGAGTGTGAGTGTTGAGGGACGTGATCAAACAGTAACAGTGAGCGGTTAGACATCCACTGACCAAATAAACACCCCACACAATGCACACACAGCACACGGCGAAAGGATTTTAAATCTGGAGGCCCAAGTTACTGAAATTCATTACTCTATAAGAAAAATCTTGGAAGTGCAAGAGCAGCAGTGCAATGAAATGAAAGAAATCAAAGATTTAGTCCAATAAATGCTGGCTCGGAAAAATCTTACTACCCATCAATCAACTTCAAAAGCTCATATAACTCCGGTCGAAAGGGAGGATAACCCAACTGAGGGGAAGAGAAGAGAGCAAGAAAAAGTTGGAGCAGAAATGATTATGGAATACACAGCTCAGGGGGAGACATATATCTTTTACAGGCCTGGAGCGAGGCAACTAGAGGAAGGAGAAATCTTCGAACCCTACGTGCCAATGGATATTCCTACTGAGAATGAGATGGAGGAAACATCAAAGGCTGTAGGTATAGATGACAAGGAGGAATTCACTGAGGAGTATGCTTTTGATAATGACTGTCTTCTAGTTAGTGTAGATGAAGTTGTTACTCAAGATATAGTTCAAGCTCAAGAGTTGTTGAAAAGAAAGTGGAGAAGAGTTCAAAAAGCAATGGAAAGAAGAAATAGAATTAAGGACATCGAAGCTAAAGTTGGACCTGAATGGTATGAAGCAAATAATCTGTTGGAGAAGAAAGAATTGACTCTAAGTCAGAAGAAAGACAGAGAAGTCCTTGACCTTTTCTGAACCATAAAGGCAAAATTTCAAGATATTCATGAGTTCTATGTTGTGCTATCAGATGAAATAACAAGTGTGTCAATCAGTACTTTCAAATCCGGTTGGAAGATGTATATCAATTCAACAATACTGGGATCGAGAATATTATCGACAAAGAGCTTCGAGAAAATGAATATACTGGAGTTGTATGTGCTGAAGAGGAAAGTCATCTTTGGGGGACACAAGTCAAATGAGATACTGGGAGATCTAATTGAAAAGTAGATTATTGAGATCTGTGTCAAAGCATTTGAGAAGCCTCTAGTGGTCAAGTACTACAAAGTAACAACACTACACAATCTAACTTTTTTCGATAAAGGTCTAGAGTCAAGCCATGTAATGTTCATGCAGTATGTAGAAGGAAGACTCAGAAACAAGAAGAACATAATTGAAGAAGATCTTAAGGCTGCCGAGTTAATCTATGCATTCATGCTGAATAGAGCTATCAAAACATGTGGAAGATATCTAATGGGGACAACGAGATACTATCAGAATCCAGTGTATGTGAGAAAGGATGATGGCACTGAAGAACTTGAAACCATTAAGGATTCTGAACCTTGCATTCAAACCGAACCAAATGGAACAAAGTACTTCTTGTTCAAGAAAAATGGAGTGGAGAAGAGAAAGGAACTGTCAAAAACTGAAAAGGAACAATTCTGACATCATTAGAAAAGTCTTTTCCAGGTTTAAGAGATCCACTTTCAAATCAGATAAGAAGGCTTTGAGGACCATTCAAGATGTTGTGATGGAGAAAATAGCAGAAGAGTCTATGCATGACACTGACAGAGTGAAAGGCTTTCCAAAAAGAATAACAGTGTTTTTGTTTTCAAAAAGACAATCACTAGCCTTCGAGTCTATCTCAAAGACAAATTCAATTGCATTTATCACAGAAGTTATGAAGAAACTAGAAGATCCACCTCATGTTAACTCTCTTGAAGTTAAAGCGAGGGATTTGGTAAAGGCAAGGTTAGAAGAAAAGGAAGAAGAGCTGAGGAAATCAATTCATTTGATTTCCGAAAAGTCTACACAAATATATATGGGTTTAATTCGAAAGAATCAGTGTGCATCGTCTTCAATAAACACAACAGACTTACGGGAGCTCCATTAAAGCCTAGCATTAAACACACACTTGTATTGTTGTTATAATATTGATTGAACCCACAGAAGCTAATCTCTTGATTAGAAGTGTAGAACCTCAGAGATTTAATAATATATCTTTATATCCCCGAATCGTTGCGTTTCATTTACTATCATTTTCATATCTCAAGAACACAAACACTTAATCCACATTTAAACGAAAATCTACCAACATCATATTCAACCCCCCTTCTATGATGATTTAGACCCTAACAAAAACGTCTTACCGAATTAAATCGGTAAGAGTATCAAAAGTCTTACCGAGATGCTTTCCAAAAGTCTTACCGAGCAACCTATTAAAAAGTCTTACTGAGTTTCTTTAAAAAATCTTACTGAGTTTTAAAAGTCTTGCCCAGCTTATTTAAAAAGTCTTGAAAGCTAATTTATAAAGCCTTTTTGATTTTTTAATAAGTTTTATTCAAATGTCTTGCTAGATTCAACCTCTATAAATATGAGGCCGTTAGCTTCATTATTTTAGTAGTTAAAAACATTCCAATTCAGTAATTTGTCTGCATTGTAATATTCACAGGCTTTCTGTGCTGGTTTGAAATATAATTGTTTCAAGAACAATTCATGTTGAAATAGTTCTAGAATATTTTATCAATTATAAATACTTTTATCATATTAATTTTTGTAATACTTTTCAAGTTAAAAATCATATCTTCTACATGAACATTATTTCATAATAATTAATATTATGTAATTAATTAAAATAATGTTTTAAATCTAAAATTTCATGATTAAATATATATATCGTATTCGAGCCCTTTCTATAAATATCTGGGACCAACATAAGAGGATATTGATTCCAGAAGAAGCCCGACTCTAGGCGAAGTTCGAGTCCAGGAGAAATATGGATATAACACCTACCCTCAAATTCTTGAAATATTAAAATATGAAAGAATTTCTTCATTCACCATCTCCTCCATTTTTTAAAAGAATATGTGCCCTGTAGTTTTGGTGTGTCCATAATATCCTCCTAAAACCATTTACTTCTTCATAAAAATTTTTTAACGGTTGCCTTTAAATTATCCTTATGTTATCTTCCTTCGAGATATTGAGATTTCCTTCCTTCAAACATTTTAAAATATGAGTCATCCATGCGGCTGGAGCATTTTCCTCCACCTGCATTACCTTTATCTCAGGAACATTAGGTTTCTCCTGAACTTCCAATTGAAACACCCGGTAACATATGAGCATTCTTTTAAGAACCTAATTTGGCCAATGCATCAGCACTACTATCACTCTTCCTTGACATATGATGCAGGCACACCGCCTTAAATTTTTGCATAAGTCGCTGAGCACACTCCAAATACATCTCCTTCTTGGGACCTCGAGCTTGGTGCCCCCATTCACTTGGTAAACTACCAATTTAAAGCGCACCCTAACCGGGTGCCCACCTTCAAAAATTTTCTCAGGAATATCAAAGGTTTCTTCTGTTGGCCCTGTTTTTCTATTGCAAGATGCATTTGAGGGTCCATGTCAAAGTCGAAGTCGTCGTCTTCTTCCTTCCTACCACTAGAGGGCACACGTGTAGTTATCCTTTCACAAATTCTGGCCAAGTCTTGCTTTTCAGTTTCTTCACCACTGGCATCTTCCATAATCCCTTCCATAAATTTGTCAGTAGGAGGTTCTTTCAACCTCAAAATTTGATGATAGAGCTTGTCCTCAATGTACATTACTTCTTCTACTGTACTGTCTTCCTCAGGGAATTACACCGTGTAAAAAATAATCACTATAGTTTTAATCGATTAAAAATTAAAATAAAATTAATTATGTGCTTAAAATTTCTAGGAGTTCGTCAAATTTTAATTTCATGTCAATCCAAGTAATGTTAAAATTAGGGTTTGGTTAATAATTTACTAAAATAATTAGACTTTAATTAGTATTTTTAATTCATAAAAATTACCTTTCACTTTAATTATATGGCAGGTAATTTTGAGATTAAAAAGACTAATTATTTATCTATTTTATTAGATGACTGGACTAAAGCAGGAGAGCTAGGGAAATGGGCTAGATTTTTAAATGAAAGTTCTATGATCCGTTATGCTCTAACAACTAATGTTCGTTTGAATAGAAATCTTCTAAGACAGGTGTACAGGTCTGCTCCAAACACATTTGCAGATGGCATATCAGTTTTCACTTGCAAAATTCAGCGATAAAAAGTGTGAATAATAGAAAATGACATCAATCAAGCACTTAATTTGCCAACTGAAGACTTTGAAGATGAACCATCTCTGGAAGATCTAAACAACTTCTTTATGTTTCTGCACTACACCAGGGAAAAGAACAATCTCCCGAAGAACATATACAAGCATCATCTACCCAAGGAGTGGAATCTATTCTTGTCTCATGGCTTTGCACCAAAGACAGGTGGCTTCCACAGGATAACTCAATTCAACAAGGTGATTGCTTGTGTAGTGGCTTCAGAAGTCAGAATTAATTTTGGAAGGTTGATGATGGTGGAGATCCTAAAGAACCAAGCAAAACAGGAGAACTTTTGTCTATATCCAAGATTTTTGCAACTGCTGTTGAACCAAGTACTGGATGCTGATCAACTCCAATCGTTTCAGAATTGTCCTTTAGAAGAGTCATATTCTCTATAGTTCAAAACAATCTTGTTGCTACAGAATGAGGCTGACTACCCAAACAGGTTTACTCATACTCTAATGACTACTTCTATTCGAGATTACTTTGCTCTTCTTAGACAGGTTGAAGAAGAAGCTGTAGAAGAAGAAGAACATGTTGAAGGAATTTATGCACCAGCGGAAGCATTGAATAATATTTATTTGCATATATTCCTATGTATACATACATATAGATACAAAAACTATTTTTAAATTGAAGAATACCTCGATTGCTTTCCGGCAACAGCTAGAGAAGATCTTGTTCTTCAATCCTTGCAATCACCCCTCAAGTGTGGAGTGCTCTAAAGTTATCCACCAAGAATCAAACTAAAAGATGAAGGAGGAGGCTAGAGAGGAAATTAGGGTTGCCTCCCTTTTAAAATATTTCTCACAAATATTAGGGTTTATGTATTAGGGTTTATAATCCTATATTTATAGGCAAATATCTCAGCTGAGATATTTTCTATAAATATCTTATTATTAATTCCCTTTTTAATTAATTAATCTTATTAATTAATTAGTTAATGATTAAAACTATTTTAATCATTAATTCCTTTTTCTAAACTCTTTTAGAAAATTATTCTCTCTTCATATTTAATTACTTTAATTAAATATTTAATTAATAATATTAAGATCTTATCTTAAATAATTTATAATCAATTAAATCTCATTTAATTAATTTATAAAATTTGCTAAGTAATTATTTATTTCATAAATAAATAATGACTAGCTATTATTAATTATTCCTTCATCTATAATTTAATCTCTTTTATGGTGTGACTCTTTAGGTTCAATATTAAGCCGGTAGTAGAAATAAATAATAATAAACATTTTATTTATTATTTATATGAATTCTATTAATTCATTAAATATAATTAATCTGATTAATTATATTTATTCTACATCGTGAGTGATGCTTCTCAACATATCGCGACTATCCAGATAATACGAAATCATTGCTTAGAATACTTAGAACCTGTCAGTAATTAGTTACCGTACAATTAATTCCTTCTACCCTTCAATATCCCGATTAAATACAAGGCATGGAACTCGTGTCAAGCCTATCTAATTTAATCATATGATTTCTTATTCATAATGCAAAGTTCCTTTTAATGCAAATTAGAAACTCTTTCTAATTTCATTCACTCTGGCCAGAGATTCCTGAACTTGCATATCTAAGAATAACATAGGATATTCACTTCCTTTACTGGAAGGGGCAGATCCTTTATTGATCCGTTAACTATCTCCATACACAAATCACTATGCCCAGAATGGACCTAATGAATGTCCTAGAGACTAAGGACTAAACCAAAGCATAAATCATTGTGTACGAGATTACTCTAACGATCTCAAGTCTAAGGATACTTGTACAACTATTTACTTAATAAACAACTATCGACACGTGAGTAAACTCCATTAGTTGTTCTACTTATCGAGTCATGTTCAGTGAACTTATTCCTTAATAAGCACCTACATACTAGATATAGTGTCACCACACAAATGTCTATGAGAACAGACATCCTCCTAAGAGAGCTAGCATAGTATGTACTGATCTTTACGGATTTACCAATTTCCAATTAGTTATCCTATGATCAGGAACTGTTTAAGTCTAAAGCTATTATCTTCTAGATCTCATTATTACAATCTCATTATAATTCTAGAAGCTTTGCTCTAAATTATGGAACATCTTATTTAATATACTTCAAATATATTAAGCCCGTAACATAACAAATAAATACTTTATTATTATCAAATGAAATTAAATAAGAGTAGCAAAAAGTTTTTCCTAACTCATCATACATGATTGGTTTTAGGTCAAACACTTTCACATGTTTCTGAAACTGATGAGCCAGCAAATTAAGAAGAAGAAGAAGCAGCCTCTCAAGAGGAGACTGAAGCTGAAACTGAAAAAGAAGATGAGATCATGGATGAAGCTGGTTCTGAGAATGAACAAGAACCAGATCCTGAAGAAGAACAACAAAGGCAAAGCACTGAAAATCCCCTAGAGGAAGTAGCTATTGAGAATGTAGTGGAAGAGACTCAAACTACAGATGTGTACATCCCTAATCTATCCGATGAACAAATGGAAGAAGGTACACTTATGGATTTTGACTTTTCTGCTTTCCTTCAAGATGAATTTGTCACTATATCTACCTCTGTGCCTCAAACGACAATGCACACACTTGAGCCCTCAGTGGCCTTCGAAGCTGGCAATAAACTTGGTGACCAACCAGTTCTAACCACTACTAGAGATCAACAAACACTCCCTATATCTTTTCAAACCAGAAAAAGAACCCTTGATATATATGATAGGAGTGAGTCCCTACCGAATCAGGAAATTTTTGAAATATCCCCTAGAGCTCTGCCCTCTCGAAAACATCAAAAAATGAATTTTAAACGTAAGGAAACTGTGAGCTAGAAACCTGATTCTCCAATCTCTGAAACCTTTTTGTTTCTTCATGATCTAAATTCTGAAATTGACAAAATCCTGAAAGGTACGGGAATAGAAACAGAGACGGAAACACAATCAGCTTCTTCAGTAGTGAATACTGTTTTGATTAATCCAATTCAGAACTTGTCTTCACAAACAGAAGGGGGCATCACTGACTCCTAAGAGCCATTCATTATACTGTCAAATGTGGTGACCCCCTGGACTTAACATCTGTAGATCCTAGTGAGAATATTTTCCCTCCCCAAGTGGGTGAAGTGGAAAGGTAACTCTCCTTTAGAAGGGAAGATATCTCCATTCATGGGGTGGCGACCCCTCAGAGATTACAAATCCAAGTGGAATTACCTTCACAGGCGTTGCGGGGCACCACAGGCTCTAATTTGTCAATTATTACATTGCTTGGGGTGATGACCCCTTGGAGATTACAAATCCAGCTCCTACAACGGAGGTCCTCCTCACCTTTTCAGGTCAAGCGGAGGGACAACACACCCATAGAAGGGATGTGGACTCTATACTTAGAGTATATGCTGCTTCGGTAGTAGAACCTGTTCAGGGTGCCTCTAAGAAGGTAAGGCTTTCAATAGCTTCAGCTGGCATCACGAATTCTTCAACTCTGCCAATCATTACAAAATCCATAGTGGTGACCACACTGGGTCTAAACCCCCCAGTTCCAGAAAAAGGAGTTCTCCCCACCCTAAGTGGTCCGGCGGAGAGGTAACCTACCCATAGAAGGGATAGGGATTTTCTTCCAGGTACCGAAGATTAGAATGCTATAAATGAGATGAGTGAAACAATTAACCTGAGTGATCTTCAATTCTCTGACCCTGAACAACTGAGTGTGAGTGTTGAGGGACGTGATCAAACAGTAACAGTGAGTGGTGAGACACCCACTGACCAAATAAACACACCACACAATACACACACAGCACACGGCGAAAGGATTCTAAATATGGAGGCCCAAGTTACTGAAATTCATTACTCTAAAAAAAATATTGGAAGTGCAAGAGAAGTAGTGCAATGAAATGAAAGAAATCAATGATTTAGTCTAATAAATGCTGGCTCAGAAAAATCTTACTACTCATCAATCAAATTCAAAAGCTCAGATAACTCCAGTCGAAAGGGAGGATAACCCAACTGAGGGGGACAGAAGAGAGCAAGAAAAAGTTAGAGCAGAAATGATTATGGAATACACAGCTCAGGGGGAGACATATATCTTTTACAGGCCTGGAGGGAGGCAACTAGAGGATGGAGAAATTTTCGAACCCTACGTGCCAATGGATATTTCTACTGATAATGAGATAGAGGAAACATCAAAGGCTGCAGGTATAGATGACATGGAGGAATTTGCTGAAGAGTATGCATTTGATAATGACTATCTTCTAGTTGGTGTAGATGAAGTTGTTACTCAAGATATAGTTCAAGCTCAAGAGGTGATGAAAAGAAAGTAGAGAAGAGTTCAACAAGCAATGGAAAGAAGAAATAGAATTAAGGACATCGAAGCTAAAGTTGGTCCTGAATGGGATGAAGCAAGTAGTCTGTTGGAGAAGAAAGAATTGACTCGAAGTCAGAAGAAAGACAGAGAAGTCCTTGACCTTTTCAGAACCATAAAGGAAAATTTTCAAGATATTCATGAGTTCTATGTTGTGCTATCAGATGAAATAACAAGCGTGTCAATCAGTACATTCAAATTTGGTTGGAAGATGTATATCAATTCAACAATACTGGGATTGAGAATATTGTCGACAAAGAGCTTCGAGAAAATGTATATACTGGAGTTGTATGTGCTGAAGAGGAAAGTTATTTTTGGGGGACACAAGTCAAATGAGATACTGGGAGATCTAATTGAAAAGTAGATTATTGACATCAGTGTCAAAGCATTTGAGAAGCCTCTGGTGGTCAAGTACTACAAAGTAACAACACTACACAATTTAACTTTTTTCGTAAAGGTCTGGAGTAAAGCCATGTGATGTTCAGGCTAAATAGAGCTATCAAAACATGTGGAAGATATCTAATGGAGACAACGAGATACTATCAGAATCCAGTGTAAGTGAGAAAGGATGATGGCACTGAAGAACTTGAAACCATTAAGGATTCTGAACCTTGCATTCAAACCGATCCAAATGGAACAAAGTACTTGTTCAAGAAAAATGGAGTGGAGAAGAGAAAGGAACTGTCAAAACTGAAAAGGAACAATTCTGACATCATTAGAAAAGTCTTTTCCAGGGTGAAGAGATCCACTTTCAAATCAGATAAGAAGGCTTTGAGGATCATTCAAGATGTTAGGAAGGAGAAAATAACAGAAGAGTCTATGCATGACACTGACAAAGTGAAAGGCTTTCCAAAAAGAATAACAATGTTTTTGTTTTCAAAAAGACAGTCACTGGCGTTCGAGTCTATCTCAAAGACAAATTCAATTGCATTTCTCACAGAAGTTCTGAAGAAACTAGAAGATCCACCTCATGTTAACACTCTTGAAGTTAAAGCCAGGAATTTGGTAAAGGCATGGTTAGAAGAAAAGGAAGAAGAACTGAGGAAACATTACTATTTTCCCAGTTGCACAAGTAGAAGGGGGGTTGAATACTTGTGTGTCTTTTCTGCCTAATTTAAAATCAACTCAATAGTAATAACCAAATATAAATTAAGAACAAAGATCAAACACAAAGATATGAATAAGTACTGTTTGTATTATTGATTTGTGAATACAAAACTCTCCTAGGATGTACACAAACCCTAGCAGCTTCTCTGTGTTTATCACAGTAACTCTCTCTATTTCTATGCACTCACAAAATTTTACTCAGACAAATTTTGCTTCAACTTCTCACTCATTTACAATTAGGTTACATAGAGTTTATATAGAGAGCTGCCTATCAGCTAATAATAGAAAGATAAATTACAATAGGAATAGGATTCTGAATTATTAGTTGATAATTTCCTTCTGCAATTCTTCTTCCTTGTTTTTATAGCATATCTGCAATATCTTTGGATTTATCTTCGAAGACTTCCCTTATCTGTGATCATCTTCTAAATTTAGCTTTAACTTTATAGACTCTGAATTCTTCAGACTCTGCCAGACTATAGACTCTGATCATTTGTAGACTCTGACAGATCTTAGACTCCGATAGTCTATAGACTCTGATCACCTTCCAGACTCTGATCTTCATGCAGACTCTGGTTTTACTTTCTGCAGAAATTCTTCTAAGTACAAGTAACATGAATGTTGACTATCTAGACTCTGATTATACATTTCAGAGACTAGAAAGACTTATTACAGATAAACTAATCTAGACCCTGTTCTAGTATTTTGTACATCATCAAATGAATATATCCCTAACAATCTCCCCCTATTTATGCTTTATAAAATGTAAGCATAAATCCAGGTTTGATGATGTCAAAACTAAAGAATAAAACACTTAGTCTAGAACAGTATGAAAGAATTATAAAGGAAAAAGAATTACTTCTTAATTGATCCTCTCAAAGGCCGGATTATTCTTCAAAAATGAATTGAGAATATTGTCCTCCACAATTGCAAGAGCTTCACCAACAAATTTCTTCAATTTCTTCATTTCTTCACTTGAACATTTGATTTGACAGTAAGCTGCTCTCAGATCATTTGCACTGCTTTCTTGATCTTTTAAGTCCTTCAACATTAGAACACTAACTTTCCCACTCATAGGCTGAAACCCAAAGTAATGACCCACACCTTCTTGAAATTTAATCTGTTTTTCTTCCAATGGCATGACTTGATCATTTCCCTCAGTATCAACATATTTTAAGGAAAATTTGCCCATTTATCGATTTTCCTGCCTGTGCAAAATCAGCTTTCTATCAATCTCCTTGAACCATTTGTGTGTGACAGCCTCTTTGCTCTTGTTAACTTCATAAGCAATTTGAAGGAGAAATCTAATATACTGCAATTCCTCAGCCTGTTTGAAAAATATGAAGTTTGATTGACTGATTCATCTAACTGATCGACCTTCTAAAAAATAAACTAGCATCTAATTCTTCACCTTTTCTGTGCCTCCCTGTCCTTCTTGCATCTTTCTTTCATAAACATTATAAACAATTTGAGCAGACACCACTTTGTTTAAATGCTTCTGTGTGATCTTCTCAAACTGCCTATCTGTCAAAGATTGAGGATCCCTGGTTAGAGTAGATGTTTTGTCAATGTCAGATTCTTGAAATCCTCCAAGACATGTCTTCTTTCTAGCTCTAAGTTGCAGATTTGATTGACTGCACTTCCAGTATGAAGGTTCTTGAGTTTCATTAGAGTCTATTTTCTTTCTTTGTTTATCAGAGTCTGACTTAAACTCTGATTTTCCCTGTCCAGTCCCTGACTGATGTGGTTGAGATTTGGACAATACAGCCACTCCAGAATGCTTGAGTGATACATCACCAGGACCCCTAGGACCATGAAAACTATCTCCATCATCACCATCTCTCCTCCTTTTAACTCCCCTTTTATCATCTCTGCATGAATCATCCTTATTTCTCCTGGAGGAAGATTCACCTCTCTTCTCCCCCTTTTTGACATCATCAGAACTAGTAACAACCAACAAAATTTGTTCAAGAACTGTGGAGATATTGGCCTGTGCTGCAATGACAGAATCAACCTTGGTGGTTAAATCAGAGATTGTGGATTGGAGAGAAGCTTGTACAGAGGTGATAGCAGCAAGAGCATCCTTGAAAGCAACCTCTTTTGATAATTGAACTGAGTGAATTCTATCAAATTTGGTACTAAGCAGAGAAGTAGTATTGTCAACACCAGTAAGTTTGGTTTGAATATGAGAGATATCTTTGACCACAGTAGCCAATTGTTTAGCAACATTCTCTGTCTCAACTTTAACATCCCCATCCAGACCTTGATCCTCTTCACCAGGGTAGTGACCATGTTTCTGGAGATAAGATTTTTTCTGAAAAGCTTTCAGTCTCTCAGACTGATGAATAGCCAGAATACATGCAAAAGAATCTTTATCAGTGAAGCCTCTTTTATGTGCAGACTCCCAAGACTGAGGAAAGACTTGATCAAAATAGATAAAAGAAGGTTGAACTTGATCATCATCTTCAGAAGTGCACTCCTCAGTAACAGGCGNNGTGTAGACTCTGGTGGTGGTGTAGACTCTGAAACTGCAAGCGAGACTATAGACCCTGACTCCTCCTGAGAGTGATCAAAGACTGTAGACTCTGGAAGTCAAGCCCTAATAGGCATCATCAAAAGTGGTTCGTCAGACTTCAAAGTTGCAGCCTCAGGCAAATTGAGAGGGTTATCCACCAAAGCCTCCATGACTCTATTTGCTCTCCTTGCTAGAGAATCCACCAGATGATGTTGTGGTCTCTGAGTAAATGACTCCTGAGCAGCAAGAGCNCTATCTGCTCTCCTTGCTAGAGAATCCACCAGATGATGTTGTGGTCTCTGTGTAAATGACTTCTGAGCAGCAAGAGCCTCCTCCTTTTTACCAATTTGCACAATCAAACAAAGTGAATTTTCATCCATCCCCTGCTCTAACTCATTGGNTCATCCATCCCCTGCTCCAACTCATTGGACCAACTCTTTGGAAAATCTTGATCCCAATAAGTAAAGCTAGGTTCAGGATACCCTAATCTTTCTATCTCACAGTGGGGTTGGGCACCCACTTTCTCAATCTCACTCAGGCTCTCTACATCCTTTTCTACCTCTCCTTTTGCTTGGACCAGTGCCAGCCTCTCAGATATCTTTTCACTCATTTTGAAAGGTGCACTCATGAATCCTACAGAAGAGGGGTTGAGAGATAAAAATGGTGCTTCAATACCTGAACCACCTTGATGGAGGGGAACCCCTTCAAAAGTCTGAAGGCTAGGGGTTTCCACCAAGGGGTGAGCAGCTACAGATTCTGAACCTTTACTATCATCTTCTTTCTTTTCAGAGTCTATTGGCTCCAGTATTCCAGTCTCAGGGTCTACTCTAGACTCTGAGTGATTCAGTAGTACTTCATTAGAAGCCAAAGTCTGAGTGTAACCATCTTGGACTGTTTGTGCATGAGGCTCCCCCTCAAGGTGGATAGACTCTGATAGACAAGGATGAAAAAGTACTTCTTGAGCATCCATCAGAGTCTGTCCTCCCATATCACTAGGGNTAAGCTTTTTAGGCTTCTTTGTGATTTGCTGTTCAGAGTCTGGCACTCCTAGTGCTTTGAGAACTTCAGTTGTTCTGCCTTCTAGGAGCCCAGCTGCTTTTGCTTGTATTGAAGAATTGAATAGGTAGTTGTATAGATTTTTGACCACATCCTGTGCAGACAGTTGTAGCTCCTGTTCCATTCTCTTCCTTAGGGTCTCATAGATTGAAAGAAAATCCAAGACTTGAGATTTAGTCTGATATTGTTCTAGATCTTCTACTGATTCCACCAAAGGATAAAGAAACAACAACACCTTATCACTTGGAGTAAGAATTTCATTAATAAGACATGAAGCTGCATCCAATGGCATTCCTTCCTAAAATGTCTCATGATCAGAGTCTAAAGGCAGTCTAGACTCTGACTCAACATTAGACTCTGGTTCAGGTGTTTTCTTGATTTCAGAGTCTGGCCCTACAGGAGCCTTGGGAGCATCTGTTTCCTGCAAAACAGGGTTAGTAATAGTAATAGGCTTGTATGTGCGTGCAGAATAAGCCTTCTTTAACCTTCTGTATTTTTTAGCAAAAGATTTCTCAAGAGATGCAGTTTGAGCATCTTGAGGTGCATTCCTAGGTTGGTCAGAGTCTGTAGCCTTTTCAGAGACTACAAACTTGGCTTGAAGGGTAGAATCAAGTGTATCATGACCTTCCTTTAACAAAAAAAGTCCTTCAACAACTTGCTTCTCTAGAGGGTTAAGCTCCTCATCACTGTGCTCATCTATAAGCCTAGTTTGAATCAACTTTATCCTCTTTACAACTGGTTCCTGTTGAGAGACACCAGAGGTGGGTTTCTTTTTGGATTTTGGTTTTGAAGATTGTTTCTTTGAAGGTGATTGGGTGACTTGGGTAAGTGTAGGGGGACTCTCCATTACTTGCTCCTACACCATTTCACCACCAAAAAATGAAGCATTGTAGATAGAAGGTTTGTAGGTTGAGAGTTTTACCTTCATTACCTGTGGATATGTCATGGCAGGTAGACTCTTCTTCTTGTCATCAATTCTCTTAATANTTGTCATCAATTCTCTTAATGTCAGAGAATATCCTCCTTTGCTGTTTGTATGCCTGCACACAGCAATCATCTGCCAACTTGGTTGACATGTCAGGAATGAAGTGATTGAGGAGAATCATAAGAAATCTATGATAGTAGACTTTCTTTCTCCCCTCATGCACATTATTTAATTTTGCTCCCATTTGAGTGAGCAACATATCACCAATGTTGATTACACTACCAAATAGGAGACTATTACCAATTTGATAAGTAATAGCAGTAATAGCATCAAATCCACTATACTTACCAGTAAAACACTTAGCAATTTGATCAAAGAAAAATGACCATTCTTTCCTTAAATAAGGCCTAGTTAACTTACTCATATTTTCTAAACTACCAGAATAACCCAGTGATTTAAACATATCTTTAATTTCAGCATCAGAAACAGTTTCATCAAAAGGTTGTTTAACAGGTAATTTAAACACATAATTAATAACATCAGCAGTGACATCAAACGTAAAATCACCAAAGGTAAACATTATTTTACCTAGTTGATCCTGAGAAGGATCAACTACCTTTGCAGAGCTCCAAGCTTGTGACACAGCATCCATGTGATTGACTGGTGATGCCTTGAGAATGTAGTGTAGCTCGGATTGCTCCAAGAAATCCATCACAGGGTAGTAGTCAGCGTCTACCCCTTTCTTTTCTCCAAGGGCGGCAACATGATTTGTGGTCATGAACTCGAAATCCCTAAATGTGAAAGCAATTGCCTTGGGTCCCCTCATGACAGTTGAGATATCAGCCATTGAAGTTGTTGTTAATTGAGAGTGATGAATATCCTTGAAGAAAGTTGCTAGGGTTCGTAAAGATCTCTGTGAATAGTTCTGCCTTAGAAATTACTTGCAATAAACAAGTGAGTAAACTGTATGAAAATCTTCTATTTTGTTTGAATTGCTAACAATACACACGAGTCTATAGTCTATCTCCAGTCAAAAACAACAGTTACATCCTATTTCAAGTCATTTGAATAATTTAAGCACAATCAGAGTCTGCAGGCGTGAATTTGAACCGTTTCTGAGTCTAGGCGATAATTGTTTTTCAGAGTCTACAGACTCTCAGAGACTACAGACTAGTCAGAGTCTACAGACTCGTCAGAGTCTAAAAACTAGACTCTGTCAAGATAAAGTACTAATGAAAATTTTGTAAAAATAATTAATTATAATGTGTTACAACCAGAATTATAATTAACGTACATACCTTGTTGCTTGANNGTAGACTCATCAAGTGGTTTTGTCAAAATGTCTGCAATCTGTTTGTCAGTTGGAACATAGTGAAGTGTCACAGTACCATTTTCAACATGTTCTCTTATAAAATGATACTTGACATCAATGTGCTTTGTTCTGGAATGTTGGACTAGATTCTCTGCAATTTTAATAGCACTGGTATTATCACAATACATAGGAATATTTGAGAATGTTAGTCCATAATCAAGTAATTGATTTCTTATCCACAGAATTTGAGCACAGCAACTTCCAGCGGCAATGTATTCAGCCTCAGTTGTTGAGGTTGATACAGTTTTTTATTTCTTGCTAATCCAAAAAATTAATCTGTTGCCAAGAAACTGGCACTGACCTGTTGTGCTTTTCATGTCTACTTTGCATCCTGCATAGTCAGAATCTGAATATCTAATTAATGAAAAATCTGACTCTCTAGGATACCAAAGTCCAAGAGTTTGTGCCCCCTTGAGATATCTAAAAATTCTTTTTACAGCTATTAAATGTGATTCTCTGGGGTCAGCTTGAAATCTAGCACACAGACAAGTTGCAAACATTATATCTGGTCTACTAGCAGTTAAATATAATAATGAGCCAATCATACCTCTGTAGCTAGTGTTGTCAACTTTCTTACCCTTTGGGTCAGAGTCTAGCTTAGTGGCTGTTGACATGGGAGTTTTAGCAGTTGCAGAATCTTGCATATCAAACTTCTTCAATAGTTCTTTTACATACTTTGTTTGATTGATGAAAATTCCATCATCATTCTGTTTGACTTGAAGCCCCAAAAAGAAGTTTAATTCTCCCATCATGCTCATTTCATAATTTGACTGCATTAGTTGACTAAACTTTTCACAGAGATTATCATTAGTAGATCCAAATATAATATCATCAACATAAATTTGGACAAGCAAAATATCACCTTTATATTTTCTAATAAAGAGAGTTTTGTCAATGGTACCTCTTGTGAATCCATTTTCAAGAAGGAATTTTGAAAGAGTTTCATACCATGCTCTAGGTGCTTGCTTCAATCCATATAGTGCCTTGTCTAACCTGTAAACATGATCAGGAAACTTTGGATCAACAAATCCTGGTGGTTGCTCCACATAGACTTCTTCTTCCAATTCTCCATTTAAGAAGGCACTTTTCACATCCATCTGATACACCTTGAATTTTGAATGAGCTGCAAAGGCAAGAAACATTCTGATAGCTTCCAATCTTGCTACTGGTGCAAAAGTTTCATCATAGTCAATTCCTTCCTCCTGTGAGTATCCTTTTGCAACTAGCCTTGCTTTGTTTCTTATTACAGTTCCACTCTCATCAAGTTTGTTTCTGACACCCATTTTGCACCAACAACTGATCTATCTTCTAGGTCTTGGTACTAGTTTCCACACTTTATTTCTCTCAAATTCATTCAATTCTTCTTGCATTGCAATAATCCAATCAGGGTCTTGCAAGGCTTCCTCAATTTTCTTGGGTTCATTCTTTGAGAGAAAACAGCTATAAAGACATTCATTTTGAGTGGCTGTTCTTGTTTGTACACCACTCTCAGGGTCACCAATTATTAAGTCAGGAGTGTGACCTCTTGTCCATTTTCTAGCTGGTGGAAGATTGATTCTTGAACTAGAAGCTCCCCCTAAGTCATTTGCATCTTCTGTATTTAAGTGAAATTCAAATGAAGAGGCTCCCCCTAAATTGCTTGACTCTGTCAAGGGTTCAGAGTTGCTTGATCCAGACCCTGATGAGTTAGATTCTGAGGAATTTGACTCATTCTGTCTAGACTCTGTCTGCGTAGACTCTGACATGTTAGACTCTGAATCATTTGGAGTTGTATTTTCTGGCTCCCCCTCAGAATGTGCAGGTTCCTGTGTTGGATTAGGAGTTACTTGAGGGTCTTCGTCCTCTTCTTCTTCATTTATCTCAGAACTTTTTAGATTTTCAAATTCCAGTGTAGTAGACTCTGACTCATCCTGCAATCCTGTAAACTTTTTATCATCAAATGCAACATGAATAGATTCCATAACAATTTTGGTTCTGAGATTAAACACTCTGAATGCTTTTGTGTTTGATGAGTATCCAAGAAAAATTGATTCATATG
>QRFB01000161.1:12713-65819 GCA_008931105.1 Oenanthe javanica | reverse complement strand
CTTTATCTTCGAAGACTTCCCTTATCTGTGATCATCTTCCAAATTTAGCTTTAACTTTATAGACTCTGAATTCTTCAGACTCTGCCAGACTATAGACTCTGATCATTTGTAGACTTTGACAGATCTTAGACTCCGATAGTCTATAGACTCTGATCACCTTCCAGACTCTGATCTTCATGCAGACTCTGGTTTTACTTTCTGCAGAAATTCTTCTAAGTACAAGTAACTTGAATATTGACTACCTAGACTCTGATTATACATTTCAGAGACTAGAAAGATATATTGCAAATAAACTAAGCTAACTTCTGTTCTAGTATTTTATACATCATCAAATGAATATATTCCTAACAATTACTCCGAGACAAGATCTAAGAAGAAGCAAGATACAGTACAAATAAGTAGAAGATCATAGAAATATATGTTCACGCTAGAGGAACAAACTTCTCTTGTACTTGTGAAGAAAACTGGAAATGTAAAATCCAATCCAGAATTTAATTAATATTATTTCCTATCTTTCTGCACTTTACTTTTTCTTGTAAGTATCAGTTGAGTTATCCTCTCAAAGGATTTTTTTGTCGAACTCTAACAACCAAATAGGGGGAGATTGTAAAGTATAATGTATCGTAATATATAATACTGATAACGATAACTCAACTAAGAAACAAAGACAGTCAAATAATACTAATATGAAGCAAAGGAATCCAGAAGAACATGTAAACTTGAATCATACATACATCATTGCAGAGCATTCAAGATGAAAGGCTTACTGAAAGTCAGCGAGAGAAGTTCATTAATATGTTCAGGCCTTAGTAACAAATAAGAATCCAAAAGATTTTATACTAAGGACAGTGTAATGATTCGAGTATAAATGTCAAATGGTTTCAGTGATCAGAAGCAATGCAAAAGTCCAAGGTTAATCAGCTGAAACAGAACAGAAGTCAACGGAATTCAATTCAGTGTTCGTTATTTGTCAACCAGACCAGTGCACAAAGCGTCAGCACAACAAGAAAAGAACTTTCTTAATATATAAGAAGAAAATCAGTTGATCAAGCCAGAAGAGTAAAAACCAAGTGGTAAATACTTCAAGCATTTTAAGAATATTGTTAAGGCAAGTATTACTACATTTTGGTGTTCTAGTACACTTGAAGCAATGTAGAGGCACAAGTAAACAAGTCTCTAGTAGTATATGGCACCTACACACTGCAACTAAAGTGTAGGAGCAAGAAACATCATTTCTAGGTGCAAGGAAAGTTGGGAATATAATCTAAGTGGTTTGTGGCACCTGCACTAGGAACTCAGTATGCAGGCGCAACAAAACAAAAAGCGTAACAAGAATCTAAGGCGTAACAAAACTACTCTTGTAAGCGCAACAAAGTTCCTAGGCGCACCAATGCTATTATGTGGAGCCTACACACTGCAGTCACTCTTCAAGGCGCAACAAAGGACTTACATTGTTGGAAAATTAATTCATTTGATTTCCAAAAAGTCTACACAAATATATATGGGTTTAATTCGAAAGAATCAGTGTGCATCGTCTTCAATAAACACAACAGACTTACGGGAGATCCATTAAAGCATAGCATTAAACACACACTTGTATTGTTGTTATAATATTGATTGAACCCATAGAAGCTAATCTCTTGATTAGAAGTGTAGAACCTCAGGGATTTAATAATATATCTTTATTTCCCCGAATCGTTGTGTTTCATTTACTATCATTTTTCATATCTCAAGAACACAAACACTTATTCCGCATTTAAACAAAAATCTACCAACATCATATTCATCCCCCCTTCTATGATGATTTAGGACCTAACAAAAATGACTTACTGAATTAAATCGGTAAGAGTATCAAAAGTCTTACCGAGATGCTTTTAAAAAGTCTTACTGAGCAGCCAATTAAAAAGTCTTACGGAGTTTCTTTAAAAAGTCTTACTGAGTTTTAAAAGTCTTGCCCAGCTTATTTAAAAAGTCTTGAAAGCTAATTTATAAAGCCTTTTTGATTTCTTAATAAGTTTTATTCAAATGTCTTCCTAGATTCAACTTCTATAAATATGAGGCCATTAGCTATATTATTTTAGTAGTTAAAAATATTCCAATTCAGTAATTTGTCTGCATTGTAATATTCACAAACTTTTTGTGCTGGTTTGAAATATAATTGTTAAACAAGAACAATTCATGTTGAAATAGTTCTAGAATAATTTATCAATTATAAACACTTTTATCATATTAATTTTCGTAATACTTTTCAAGTTAAAAATCATATCTTCTACTTGAACATTATTTCATAATAATTAATATTATGTAATTAATTAAAATAATATTTTAAATCTAAAATTCCATGATTAAATATATATATTGTATTCAACCCCCCTTCTACAATATCTGGGACTAACATAGGAGGATATTGATTCCAGGAGAAGCCCGACACTAGGCGAAGTTCGAGTCCAGGAGAAATATGGACATAAGAACTACCCCCAAATTCTTGAAATATTTAAATATGAAAGAATTTCTTCTTTCACCATCTCCTCCATTTTTAAAAGAATATGTGCCATGTAGTTTTGGCGTGTCCATAACATCCTCCTAAAATCGTTTACTTCTTCATAAAAAAATTTTAACGGTTGCCTTTAAATTATCCTTATGTTATCCTCCTTCGAGATATTGAGATTTTCTTCCTTCAAACATTTTAAAACATGAGTCATCCATGCGACTGGAGCATCTTCCTCCATCTGCATTACCTTTATCTCAGGAACATTAGGTTTCTCCTGAACTTCTAATGGGAACACCCGGTAACATATGAGCATTCTTTTGAGAACCTAATTTGGCCAATGCATCAGCACTACTATCACTCTTCCTCGACATATGCTGCAGGCACACCGCCTTGAATTTTTGTACAAGTCGCTGAGCACACTCCAAATACATCTCCTTCTTGGGACCTCGAGCTTGGTGCCCCCATTCACCTGGTAAACTACCAATTTAAAGTGCACCATAACCGGGTGCCCACTTTCAAAATTTTTGTCAGGAATATCAAAGGTTTCTTCTGTTGGCCCTGTTTTTCTATTGCAAGATGCATTTGAGGGTTCATGTCAAAGTTGAAGTCATCTTCTTCCTTCCTACCACTAGAGGGCGCACCTGCAGTTATCCTTCCACAAATTCTGGCCAAGTCTTGCTTTTCAGTTTCTTCGTCACTGGCATCTTCCATAATCCGTTTCATAAATTTGTCCGTAGGAGGTGCTTCCAACATCAAAATTTGAGGATAGAGCTTGTCCTCAATGTACATTACTTCTTCTACTGGACTGTCTTCCTCAGGGAATTACACTGTGTAAAAAACATTCACTATGGCTTCTTCTTGCCTTTCTACCATGTAGTTTGACTATGGTTGTCTTAGACCCCTTTTCTTCTCAAATGCTTTTACTGAACTGTTATAGCATTCCCTTGAATCGAATTGACATCCCCTAACACATCCGATGCTGGCAGGAGTGGGAAATTTCGGGGACAAGTGGTAGATGGAAGTGATGACCCTCATCTATTTCAAAAGTGGCCTCTCAATTAAAGTGTTGTGAGCTGACTCCTGGTCTACTACAAAAAAATCAATGATCTGGGTTGATGACAACTCCCCCTTTCCAAGGGTAACATGAAGGCCAATGGTTCCCTTAGCAAAGATGATTCTCCTCCGAAGCCATAGAGGAATATGCTTTTCACCGTCATAACTTTGTCAAGAAGTCTCATTTTTTATATGTGCTAGAGTATAAGATGTTTGCTGAGCTTCCATTATCTACGAAGACCCGATGTACATTCACCGTCCCAATTTTACCGTCACTACCAAGCATCATTATGTGGATGATATACCCATTTAACATCCTCCTCTGTGAAGGTGATGCTTGTGGTTTCTCCTATGAAGAGTTACATATGCCTTGAAAACAAGGTGTTGACATTGGTGAGAGGTCAGTACTTGGCCTCCTCTGCATACCTATTCATCGCGTTTCTACTATCTCCCGTGATATGGTGTCCCCTAAAGATAGTGTGTATGCTATCGGCTCTGACAAAAATAGGTTCTGAGGCTGGCTCTTGATTGTTAGCTCCAAAACCTGGTCTACTCTCCCTTCTTGGAGTGGGATGATCAACTCTATACTTTTTTACCCATCTAGTGAGATGATCCTCCTTTAACAATGCTTCAATTTCATCTTTCAGTTGTCGACATTCGTGAGTATCATGCCCAGTAGATTCATGGTATCCGTAATATTTCATATGATCCTTGCTTTGCCAAGCTGATGGAGGAGGAGGCCTCTTGAACAAACCTTTGTTTTTAATTACTTCATAAATATGTTCTACCATTGTAACTGGAGGAGTATACCCATTTATTCTTCTTTTATAGGAATGTGGAGGGCTCAAGTTCCTTCTATCGTGTGTCATATTCACCTTATTTGGACTTCCAGGCTTCCCCCTATATTCAGATGGTGGAGTTCTATCCCTCTTATTTGAATTTTTAAATTTTGAGCTTGACTAATTACTGTCTTCTAGGGATTGTTCAATTCTTTTGAAAGGGTTTTCTTCGGCATAGAGGGACGCTAAAGTAGATTTGGTTCATTTCCTTGTAGGTGCTTCCAAAAATCTGTCCCAACCTTCAGACCTGCAATGAGAAAACTCTTCACGGTATTATTTATTGCCCTTCTAACTCCTATAACTTTAGATTTGAATCTTCTGAAGTACGCTTAGAGGGATTCATTGTCCCTTTGCTTGACATAAGCCAGAGTTGTGACTGGGGGAGTATATTTAACTACAACTTGGAATTGTGTTAGGAAGAGAAGTTCCATTTTGATCCAATGACGTGACCATACCTGCTCCCAACTTCTGAAACCATATTTGAATGTTATCCCTTAGTGTAGTTTCAAATAGTCGGCACCTAGCCAAGTTAGGCACCTGATAGACATCCATGTCCGTGTTGAATTTTCCCAGATACTCAACTGGGTCAGAGTTCCCATGATACTGGAGATCAGTAGTGTTTTGATAGCCTTGTGGAAGCAGCGCTTCCCTTACCTCTTAAGAGAAAGGAGATGTAGCTTGTACTAAGGTTGTTGGCCTTCCTCCATCGAGGATGGTGAGGAGTTTCTTCAGTACATCAACGTTTATGTTACCCACACCTTGAATATTTTGCATTCTTGAGAGCTGAGATAAAAGACTTACCTTGGAGGCAATAGTGGAGGGCGCGCGCTGAGGTCGGGGTACGGCCTGGTTATCACCTGAGTTGGAGATAGGCGAGACCTGATTGATGACCGTGGCTTGAGGCGTGCCCAAGATGCCAAGAGGAGGTTAGGGCACGCCCTGATTAGTAAGAGAGGTGTGGGTGCGCCATGATCAGTTGGAGGAGGTTGGAGCACATTCTGAGCAACTTGAGTAAGTTGGGGCATGCCCTGTTACTTCTCTAGAGGAGGAGGAGGATTATGGGTGTTCTGAGAGCGCTGATTATTCTGGCCATTCTTCCTTCGAGAGGTGTGATGCCCACCCTCAAACGAGCTTTTAGGGTAGACTGAGGTGATAATAGGTTTGGCATTATGGCGCCTCCAATGAGGAAGAGGCCTATCATTCATAAAATTGTCATCCCTTCTTCGAAGTCAGTTTGAAAGAGCTTCATGAGTGGGTGGATCAATATTTCGAGGAAAGCCTTCATCCGGGTGCATTGAGCTCAGGGGTATGGGGTTGAGGGTGGGCCTCTCCCCTTCCCTTTCCTCTCTCCTGTGAGGTCGATCATTCTCCTTCCCGGAGCGACATTTAAGAGTGTGAAGGCTTTCATTAAATCCATTGAAATTCATATGGAGACTCCTGAACGTGTCTCCAATAAAAAGAATTGTTCTATCATCTCTGTGTTAGTCATCATAATGGGGGGAGGTCCTCTAACGATCCAGCCAACATTGAGATGATTGGTTATATTTTCAAGAACATACTCCTCATGATCATAGTAGTTTAGGTTGTTCTGACCATGACTCCGGCCAGACATCGATCCTCGCCTTGAAGATGAAGTTCATGAGGGGAGGCGTCGACTCACGAAGGAAGAGTAGGCGTCGACCCTCGCCTTGAACTACGGCGCATCCTGGACCATGGGCGTCGCCTGAAGTGTTGTTTTGGATCCCAGATAGTTGGGCTAGGCCTACAACTTGAGTAAAGAATGTACCCTGAACGATGTTTGTTATAGGTGTTACCAAAGTTGTGTTAAGTGATGGCGCGTCCTGAGGTATGGGCGCGGTTCTAGTGTTTGATGCTGGTGTGACTTGAGGAGTTATAGAGGGCTAAGGCATGCCTGATCGATGATGGAGGGATCATGAGTGCCCTGATTAGCCAAGGGGCTGAGGCGGGCCATGATTGAGTAGATGAGGTTGATGCTCTGATGCCTTTTTCCATTTGAGGATGCATCATTACCCTGCATATCATATCTACCAATTCTACTATACAAATCATCTATAGGTTTCTAGAAGTTACTTGAGTATTACATACCTCATTAGAAGAGTAATTAGACCTGTCGAAGTGGGCTTCTCCTGGGGCGCACCCTAAAATAAAGGCTCGTCTTCAGCGTCATCTTCATCAAAGTAAATCTGATTTGACGTTGCCCTCAGGAATCTTCCTGTTTCGGGTTGACAAGATTCATCAACCACCTTCTACCCACTTCTTCCTTACTCGAGAAGCTTGGTCATCGACCTAATACCTAGATTGAGATCCAGACTCTTCTCATGAACATCTTCTGCAACATACTCATCATGAACGTCTTCTTCCTCGAGATCAGAATCACTGACTGAATGGAGATGAATGAGGGGGCTGAGGCGTGCCCTGAGGAAGATGGAGGACTGAGGCGTGCCATTAGTAACCTAGTTACGAGGGGAGGCATCGACTCACGAAGGAGGAGTAGGCATTAATCCTTCTCTTGGAGATGTCCCTCGCCTTGAAAATGAAGTTGATGAGGGAAGGCGTCCACTCATGAAGGAGGATTACGGATTGACCCTCACTTTCAAATAAGGTGTGCCCTGAACTATCGGCGTCGCCTGAAGACGAAGTTGATGAGGGGAGGCATCGAAACAACACAATCACACCAGCCTTCTGAAGAGGTTGGTGAGGGAAGGAGGGCACGCCCTAACAAATTCGAGGGATGAGGATGTGTCTTCCCCTAGAATTTATAATTGAGAGATTCCCTACTTGCATAAAACCTAATTCACAATAGAAAATATCAGAAAGTAAGGCTTACCTGGTAGGTGTGTGCGGCTCATGAATCCCATAACTGCTTGATTATAGTTGTGTTATTGCTTCGACTCTATCCGCTTCCTCGGAGGGTGCACCCCATAACCAGAATAGTCATAACTTGCTTCCATCTGGGAATCACATTTAAAATCATCTCTTATCAGATCTGTTCTTCCAGTTTTATTGTTGTAACATCTTTTCTCCTAAGATGCGAATACCCCTCCTTCTAGCGCTAATTTGTTGATGGAGAAATCTGGTAATCAACAAAGATCAATGTTCTTTGCCGGAAAAAGATCTAGCGGGACTGAATTATCGTCAGAGCGTGGTGGTTCGTATGGGATTGGGGGCTGAGATTTCTAGGTTTCAGAATAACTAGAGCTTTCGTGTTCTCTGGCGTCTGCGAGTTCTAGGTTTTCCGACCCCCAATAATGTGCATACGTACCTCTCTTTATAGGGAAAATAGAGGATCAAAACCACGTAGTTCTTGGCAAAGTAGAGGCCAGTTAGGAAACCAGAGTTTCCTTCTTTGAATCGAATATAGAAAAGGCAAGTGGAACCTTCCTGGAAAAGAACTCTACATTTGGCCTTGTTTAGATATGTCAAATCCGAGTATAAGGTCCAAGGACTTTATGGATCCGATATTGACTCCGAAACCGTGGGATCTAACTGGTCCACTACAGTTATTTCCAAGGATACCTTAACTGAAGGTCAACATTAGATCCACCACAAATCGTAGGTCATGTCTTAAGCCCCTAGACGAGGCCAACCCGCTTGAGTACAGGGAAAAAATCTTCAAAGATAAAGTTAGCAACATATCATAACTCCCCTAAGGGGACAACACGAGAAATATGAAGCTATGACCTTCAATTGACATTGATATTAATAAGCAAAGCAGGCAGTTAAGATATTGCTTGATCGGAGCAAATGACCATAGAGCACCGACATTTCCGGACGTAGGAGGGCACACCCTCAATTGAGGCGGGCAAAGGGCGCGCCTCCATATAGCAAAATGGAACATAACATTTGGGGTGTTTGGCTCCTCATAAATTCCGGAAATAAGCCATTATTTCTGAAAAAAGTATGTATGTATGTACTTTTTCTGAAAATTAGTAACTTATTTTTTATTTTAAAAATAATATTTGGTTTTAAAATTCTAAAACAAATATTTATCTTTAAAAAAATATGAAAATATGTATATAAAAAATGAAATAAGTTACTTATTTTAAGTTTAAGGAACCCCAAACGGTCACATTAACAGATTAAGAGGAGTCAGCAGTAAAAACTCGGTAAGACATGTCAATATTGAGGGCGTGCCCTCCATTATACAGTGACAGGAAATATAAAGTTGTGAGGAGTAATCGTACTCAGTTCATTGCAAAGTGTGAATTGAGTGACGACTGTCCTTGGAGGTTACGAGTTGCTTTTATGAAGAAGCATGGACTGTGGGAGATCACAAAGGCGAGAGGAATGCACACATGCATTAACAACGAGCCGTTACAGGATCACCGCAGAATCTCAGGAAAATTAATTTCAATACTTGTGAAACACCATGTAAGTTTTATAAATTACAAATATTTACGGGAAATCTTTGAGTAGTGATATCCCAATTGTGTTGATTTGATATTATTAAATCATGTAACAGGTGATGAGGAGGCCAAATTTGTTAATCATGACNTATCAGTTTTCATGCAAAAAAAAAGTCCAATATGCAAATGAATAATTAACAATTGTATACATGAAAATATGTTTTCCTTTGTATGGCTTTAATCTGAATTTGGTTTGGTAACTCATTTAGTTACTTGCACCCTTTAGTTGCTCAGCTGATTAAGTAGTTGAGTACATGATTACGCATGCATGCCTGCGGCTTTGGATTGCTGGTATTCTGAAGCATGTTTTATTTCGCAGGGACAAATAAGTTTTGGATGGATTGGCTCTGTAAGGTCTTTGGAATTGTTATGATGAATGGAGTACTTATGGGGCAGGTCTTCCAATCTGCAAGGACAATGGAGATAACCTTGTTCAGTATTATGTGCCTTATCTCTCTGCAATTCAATTTTTTATCAGTACTCAATCGCTGAACTCTCTAAGGTAAGACTTGATTTTCATGTTTTTCAATCCGATGTTTGGTTGTCTAACTCTAACCTATATCTGATGTTTTAAGGCTTCAATATTACACTTTAGGATAAAATGCTTTCTAGATGTTTGATCGCCTACCTCTTACCTATGACAGACCTCTCATAATCATCATATATTGTAAAATTTGGCTTATTCATTTTCACAAGTCCTTATGTATGTATCATCTTTTGCATTTGTTCCTGCAGTTTTGATCCACTCTTTTCTACTCTTCTTTTGTAATTAGAACTTTTTGAAAATCAATTATCACATAACTGACAATGATCATATCTGTACTTGCAACATTGTAGGGCTGATTGATCAAGTTTTTTGTAACTACTTTTTTTTACAATGGCGAAATAATTTTTTATCAAAGATCAATTTGGTGAAATGTCTTTTTACCAATATTTTAATAAGATGCTATAACAATTTCCCTTTTAAACGCTATGATTTAGATTATTTTATATGCATGTAGTTTTCGGAACCTTTTCAATGGTAAAAGAAATGAGTTGTGTGTATTTTTTTGGTTGTATACCGGGATAATATATGTGCTTTGATGTCAGCAATTATGTTCATGGTATCTTAGAATAATCTAAAAAATGTTGCAGCTTATGGTTGATGATTACCTTAACAAGGTGTTCATGGTATTTTAGAAATTATCGCGGTATGTTTACTTAAATAACTTGTTGAAACCTCTTTCTGAATTAAATACATTTTAGTTTTTATATTCCAAACTTCATAGTTTTTTAGGACCATCAAGATAAATTAGTCCTATATGTTGCCCATCAAATTTTGTTAGCCAAAAAATTTGTCTCGTGTGCAATAAATACAAAATGTTCCCTTAATTCAGTTTAAATTGGAAAATTACAAGACAAATTTAAACAGCTTGTGCCTGATTCCTCTTCAGAGAGTGTTTTATTCTTTTAAATGGGTTCATGTGAATATTTACTTTAATTCCATTTATAACATAAAAAATAAATGTGTTCATCGTTAATATTTACTAAATTTTAATATTATTTCTGAGTATATAGGAATTCTAATATTGCCATTGATATTGCTTCCTTTAAAATTAAATATATTCGCCTGAATTTTTCTTTTTCTCATATATCATGAAAAATATGATAATAATATGTAAATAGTAATTATTATTGTCATGAGTTAATAATGATATTATACTCTTGCTTAGTTTGGATTACATCTTTAATCAAAAGCAAAAGCATTAAATTTTGTTTTGTTGCTTATTCATATTAAATATATATTGACTTTTTGGTTGATCTTATACTCAGTCCAATATGAAATATATTCAGTCTTGCATTGTGTTGATTATAGTGTCATATCAAGTATTTTGGTTTTTATTTATATGAATATGGGGAGAGGAGTGGTGAATATCATTCGTCTCAGTGGTGTTTTTATTAGGTCACTACTAAGTTGTTGAATCGCTTAGGACCTTGGATATTTATGTGCTTACATTTAGGTAAGTCCATAAGTACCATCACATTCTTATAAATTTTGTATTCCAAATTTATTTATGTTACTTGATATAAATTTCTCATATGTGAATATAAAGCATGATGCTTGAGTTGTCAGCAAGCTAGAAATCTTGTATGCAAGCTTACTGAAAAAATATCTATTTTTCCGGGTATTTCAGTTTGGGAACTCCTTTGGGTCTAGGAATTTGTAGAGTAAATGACAAGCCAGGGCTCCATTTTGATAGATGGGTCTGTAAAGTCTGGAATTTATCTCTGAACTGTTTCGCTGTGCATCTCCAAAATTTTGCAGCTTCTTCAGTCAAGGTGATATTGACTTCATTGAGGAATATGTATAATTTATTCTTTAGCAGAATGCTGCCTTCTCTGGTGCTCCAGGTATATATTTGTTTAGTGTTAGAGTTTCATATTGTTTTCAGAGATCTAAGTGTCCAGGGTTGCAGTTTTCTTTATGTGTCCATGCTGGTAAATGTGGTGTTAAGGGGGCTCTTTTTGCAGTTTTCTTCAATTGGCAGGTTTATATATGTTGCTCCAGACCTGCAAGTTAGGTGTGCAGCAGTTGTTCAGAACCCTAAGCAGCAGTTGTTAATCTGCGGCTGCATTCTCTGGAGGCCTAGCGTTGTAAATCATCTATTTTTCTGTCATCAAATTAGAGGTCGGATTATGATGGGGAAATACATATCAAAAGTGCAGATGAATGCAGAGGTATCTGTGGTGTTGTTACTGTATTGGAGTTAGCTGCAGGGCTCAATTTGGTGTCAAACAGGGGTTTGAATAAATCTGGTCGCAGAACTGGATTCATGGAAGTGCAGAAATATTTTTCAGGTCTGGTGTAGATCCAGAGGGTAGTAAGTTTGGGGGTTGTTGCAGATAGAATTAGGAGCAAATGGCTGTTTTGCGGGTTGGGCCCAAGAGCTGCAGTTTCTAATGTATGATCCTGTGGCAGATTTTCTAGAGTTGAAGCTACAGACCTGCATTTAGGTGTCCAGTGGTGCAGAGCTTTTCTTTCTAACTGTTCCCTGGTTTTTTTATTTTTGCTTCAAGTGTATGTTGTTTATTGGAAGTTGCAGAAGATCTGTATGGTGGCTGGGTGTGTACTAGAGTGCGTAGAGGCTGGTTTAGTATTTTTAAAGAGCTGATGCGTGTTAGAGGTACATGGGGTCATTTTCCTGTAATGAGAGTAGCTGTAGTTTGTTTGGTTATAACAATGAGGTGTTTGGTTAGAAGTTGTTGTAGGTTTGGCGTTTCAAGGGTGCAGAATAGTTTCACTAGGTGAGAGATTAAAGTGCGGAATATATTTCCGGTGTGGCTGGCCATGCACTTCCAGATTTCTGCATACATTAGGTCTGTTCTCAGCAATTTGCAGGGTTTAAAGACCAGGTCTGGAATTGGATGGAGTAAGTTGGGGGCTCAGGTTTTACAGAGGTGGCTGGACAGAAGAGACTTGTTGAAATGTCCAGTGTCACAGGGTTGCAGAATGGAGTTGAGGCTCCAGACTTGCATGCAGAAGGAATGCGGTGACTGAGAGATGTTCCAGAAGTTATAGAACTTGTGCTTTCGGGCTTAGTTGGCTAGGTGTTGTTTCTTATCGCATTTAGCTATTGATTTTTTGGTTTGGTTTTGGTTTTGTTGTCCATGGAGCGTGTTCCATGAGGTTTTGTTTTGTTTTTGTTGAGAGGAATCCTCTCAATTCTTTGTATAATTTTCTTAATAATATTTTTATGCGGTGTCGTCCTCATTTTCCAAAAAAACATAAAAAAATAAGAAGTTAAAATTAGAAAAGTTGTAATTCAAAATTTATTTGATCTTCATCCAAACACTATGGCAATCTTCGATTATTTTAAGATATGTTTACAATAGCTGGCCAGTGATTTCTCTTCTCATCATTCTGCAAATGTGTGCGTGTGTAGCTCATGTAAAAAGCAGAGTGCATTGTTGATGGAGAAATCTGGTAATCAACAAAGATCGAGGTTCTTTACCGGAAAAAGATCTGACGAGGCTGAGATGCGGTGGAGTATGGTGGTTTCTATGAGATTGGGGGCTGAGATTGCTAGATTTCAAAATAACTAGAGTTTTGTATTCTCTGGCGGCTGTGAGCTCTAATAATTCTGATCTCTAACAATGTGGCTACGTACCTCTCTTTATAGGGAAAATAGAGGATCAAACCCACGTAGTTCTTGGCAAAACAGAGGACCGTTAGGAAACCAGAGTTTCCTTCTTCGAATCGAATATAGAAAAAACAAGTGGAACCTTCTTTGAAGAGGACTCTATATTCGGGCTTGTTCGGATAGGTCAAAGCCCAGTATCTGGTCCAAGGACTTCATGAATCCGACATTGACCCGAAAACCGAGGGCTCTAGTCGGTCCACTAAATCTATTTCCAAGGATACCTTGACTGGAGGCCAGCACTAGATGCACTGCAAATGCAGGTCACGTCCTAAGTCCCTAGACGAGGGCAACCCGTCTGAGTATAGGAAAAAGATCTTCCAAGATAAGGTTAGCAGCACACCATAACTCCCCTACGAGGGCAACACATAGAATATGGAAGTATGACCTTCAAATAACATTGATACAAATGGCGGGGACATTAACAGGCTGATGCAAGTGACAATAAGAATTCGAGGGAAATTCCCTTAAAGAGGGTGCGCCCCCCTTTATAGAATTCAAAGCGCACCAACTCCACTTGTAAAAAACCGCATACAACAACTAACCCCCAAGTCTTGAGTTTATCGAAGATGTTTGAAAGACTTCCACTCTTAATGCTGAATTTTACTCACCAATGGCTTCACAAGTCTCCACAAGTCTTCTAACATGAAAATATCGTTCCAAGCGTGTATCAATAATATAAAAATACTCCCCTCTAACTGAGGGCGAGTACTCATGCTTAGGGAGAGCCCTCATCTTTAGGGCGAGGACGAGTCTTCCTTCCCGAGACAACTTCTTCAAGGAGAGCATGTGTAAAATTCGTAGCTGTGTTTTTGTCCAGTTTCTGGGCTGCTACAGTTCGATTTTTCTTTTTTGACAACTTCTAAATCATAGAGCATACCATAATATTCTCGTGGACTATAAGATCATGTAATTCTAACTCCTGGAAATTGAGATATGGCCCAAACAGTGTATGTAGTGCAAGATCAAGGCGTGCCCTCTTTCTCAGGGAGAGCCCTCATCTTCTTACCAGGGCACGCCTTCTTCCTCAGGGGGATGCCTCTTCACACCAGGGCAAACCCACTTCTTCAGGGAGAGCCTTTATCTCCCTCTTCCTCAGGGAGAACCTTCTTTACACCAGGGTGCGTCCTCTTCCTCAGGGGGAGCCCTCTTCATACCAGGGCGAGCCCACTTCTTCACGAAGAGCCCTCATCTCCCTCTTCCTCAGGGCGAGCAAACTTCAGGGAGAGTCGTCATCTCCCTCTTCCTAAGAGAGAGACTTCTTCACACCAGGGTGCGCCCTCTTCCTCAGGGGGAGCCCTCTTCATACCACGGCAAGCCCACTTCTTCAAGAAGAGCCCTCTTCACACTAGGGCGTGCCCTCTTCCTCAGGGGGAGCCTTCTTCATACCAGGGAGAGCCCAATTCTTTAGAAAGATCCTTTTTCACACCAGGGTGTGTTCTCTTCCTCAAGGGGAGCCCTCTTTATACCAGGGCTAGCCCACTTCTTCAAGAAGAGCCCTCATCTTCTTCTTCTTCAAGAAGAGCCTTCTTTTCACGAGGGCACGCCCTCTTCTCCAGGGGGAGTCCTCTTCATACCAGGGCAAGCCCACTTCTTTAGGAAAAGCCCTCTTCATACCAGGGAGTGCCCTCTTCCTCAGGGGGGCCCTTTTCATTCCAGGGCGAGCCCACTTCTTCAAGGAGAGCCCTCATCTCCCTCTTCCTTAAGGCGAGCCACTTTAGGGAGAGTCGTCATCTCCCTCTTCCTCAGGGCGAGCCAACTTCAGGGAGAATCATCATCTCCATCTTCTTCAAGGAGAGACCTCTTCACACCAGGGCGTGCCCTCTTCCTCAGGGGGTGTGTTATTTTCACTTAGTACAAGTTTGTAGAAGGGGGTTGAATACAAATTTAAGATATATTTAGAATTCTTGCGGATACAAGTTTGTACTTTGATAATTTTTGTGTTTGGAAAAATATAGTAAAGAAACTATCTAAACTATGAATTAAAAACTGATAATCAAGAGGACAAAACAAATCAATTTAAAAAATTACTAGTGGATTGGCTTTCCACTAGTAAGAATTTTACTTTCAATAACTATTGGTCTAAAGAACCAAGCTGCTTACAAATAAGAAATTGAAAAAAGAAAAGCAAAACAGTGATTTATAACTTTTCTATGTTTTTCTTATTTTTATTCTATCTCCCACACTTGTTATAATGAACTGCTAAGACTATATATAGCAGTTCACATCCTACATCTATTTTTCTATTGACAGATAAAATGCAAATTAAAAATATATTTTACAATGTATTCAATAAAATAGATTGTAGCTTCTTTTCATAGTCTCCTTTACATTTATCTTGTTCTGGAAAAAATTTTGTCTTGATCTTTTCCTTGAAGACTGTGTTGCGTTAAAAGTCTTTACAATCCTGACATGATTGTCTTCCATTGATTCAGTTTCTGTAAAGTTCCCATTTCTTTTGTCCTTAACCAAAATAGGAAACATTGATTAATTGATAATTGTTGTTAAGCTTATCAATCGGTTCTTCTTTGCTTATCCATCGATGGATAGATTGTCCATTGATCAATTAATGTATCAATGAATATCTTGGTTATCCATCAATCCCTTATCCATTGATTGTATTTTATCCGTTGATTGCTTTGGTGCTTTAATCCATTGATGAAGATCTATTGATTTGACTTTTGTTGACCTTTATCCATCGAACAACATCCATACCCATCGACTTCAACATCTGTTGATCATTTCATTTGAGAAAATTCTGAATTAGAATATTTATAATTAATCAGCAATTCTTCTCATCCATTGAAGAGCTATCAATTGAAGTCAATAAACATCAGTTGACTAAAGCTTAACAATCATTGAGGCATTACAATCAATTGATAAACAAAAAACATGAATTAACTGCTACAATCCAATTTATTAGTTGATTATCAACAACTTCAACTGATAATTGTCTTCCTATTCAATGGATATTTATAGGTCATATATCCATAGACTAGTTACATTTAAAACTAGAATCTATATTGAAATTCTAAGTAATTTGTTATCATCAATTCTCATAATCCCTAACAATTTCCCCCTATTTATGAGTATGCAAATATGAATAAATTCACTGTTGATGATAACAAAACTCTAAGCATTTTTACTCTAGTAGGAATTTCAATATGGAAATATGTTAAGAATGATCAAGTACCAATGACAGATGCTTTTTGGTAAATTTGATGATGAGTGTGAATTGTCTATCTCCTTCTTCTTTTGCTTGACTCGTTCATCTTGTCTTCATTTTCCTTCATATGCCTGTACAGCGACCCTTTCAGAATCTTTTCATCTTCAACATTATAGTCCAATTGGCTTGCAAGGTAATTCAATTCCAGATTGGGTAGGTTGTTGATTTCCTAACAGATGTCAATGCACTTCTCTATAGCCTCCATGTCCTTGTAGATCATCATATAAAAAGGCTCATGAAGTACCTTCTTTCCTTCAGGGTTCCAGATCTTCACTCTGTCATCCCTTTCTACCTGAAGTTGTGCTTCCCTTATACTCTTCATTTTCTGCACAATATCATGTGCAAGCTCCTTGGTCAAATAATATCTTTTGTTGAGCAAAGTGTAGATCTTTCTCAAGGTGCCATAACCTTGTTGCATAACTTGATTGAAGATAAAAGTTGAATGTGAACCATCTTTATATTCAATGTGAAGAAGATCCACATCCTTTTTCCTTTGATTTTTTATAGCCATCATTCCTTCAAGTTTGACTGAAACAAAGTTTTCAGGCTTAGATTTGAAAACTTCTATCTCCTTGGATTGACCACTCCCAGATGCTTGATTCTGATTTTCTATCTCCTTTGGCTTCTCATCCTTATCCACCTCTACTTCATCAACCACTAACTTCCTATTAACATCAGAGATTTTAGGTTTATTTGCCCTTTGTTCATTATTGGTCTCTTTTCACCTTCTTTCCTCCTGCCTTCTTTAATCTGCATATCTTCTTCATCAAATTGTTTCTACAACTGAGTTGCTAGCTCTTGCGCTTGTTCTTGATGCTTCCTTTCTTCAATACCAACTATTGTTTTTGACAATAGTTTGTTACCTCCACCTGTGACAGATTCCTTTTTCTTCTTGTCATCTTCAATTAATATACCATTTCCTTTTCTATCACCAGGTTTTGAGCAACCTTCATCCACCCTTATTTCTCCTTTTTTCACGGCATCAAGCATTTCTGGCATTAAAGAGATTGGCTCTTCTGCATCAATTTCCTTGTTTTTGCTTGTAATTGAATCAAAATTTTGCACAATTTGTTGAGCCAATGCCTTCTTTAGATCTTTCTTTTGAATGACATTTTATGTGTTCTTGAACACATCTTCAATCTCTCTTCTCATCTCCTCATTCTTCTCCCCCTTTTTGTTATCAATAACAGGCTCTTGCTCCAAGGTTTGAGAAATGAGAGGGGTGACGTAGAGTCTGCTCATCAATTTGATTTGGGTTACTTGATTTTTAAAAATTTGCTTCATGCTAACTTCCATAGCATTCACTCTTTTCTCTAATTCCACAACTTTGTCCTTGGTTGTAGACTCAGTGTCAAGCCTTTGCTTGATTCTTGTCATCATGGTTAAACTGAGTCTAGAGTGAATAGTGGTATTAAAGTGTTTTCTTGCAATATCAATCTCTTCCCTAATCTTCTTCAATTCATACTTGGAACCGGTGACATGCATCTTTTAGAATTTCAAATTGTCCTTGTACAAGTTGAGAATTCTTCTATGTACGAGATCTTCCACATTGGTTTCAACCATGGATCTTCTGTAGTGGGAAAGAATGGCCTTTTCAGTACCTGTCAGATTGATTTCATTATTTGCCATGTCTGGTTCAAGTAAGTCATCATCCGCATCTGATTCAAAATCCTCATGATTCATGTGAGTAATATCATCAGGCATCCTTGCTAAATTCTCATTCTCACTCCTGAATACTTCCTCAGATTGATCTAACCCCAACAACTTCCACCCTCTTGATTTGTGGCTGCTGCTAATTCTTGATAGTGTGGATCCTCATATTGAAATGATTCAGTATTTAGGTTAAATTCAACCTCATCCTCTACCACCTTGTGGGCATCTGCAACTCCTGCAGGAACTCCATGCTCTCCATCTCCCCTAACTTCAATCTCAAGTCCTGGGTGAGTTCTACTGCAAATCTCTCAGCTTTAGAAGTTGAAGCTTTATGAGATGGGGAACAAGGTTTCTCTCTATTCTTTTCTCTCTTACACTCTTCTCTTTTTTCTTTCATCAGGATCGCATCCTGGATTCTCACATCTCCCTCACTATGCTCTCTTTTTGCATCACCTACTAAGGTAGAACTCTCTTTGCTTACACTCTCTCCTTTTGCCACCTCAGAAGAAATTGAGGGCCTCTCATTCATATTCTCTCCTTTTTCAAGGATATGCAAATCCTGGCTCTCACACACCTCACCCACTCCACTCAATCCAAAAAGTGTATTTGCCACTTGAATTGTTTCAACAGATCGTTCAATAATTGGAATGGAAGGGTCAATCCATGTATGCGAAATATCCATCGATTGATGAGTATCAGTTGATTGGAGCTCATTGATGGATGTAAGGATATCCATCAATATAAGTGTGCTAGTCAATGGATGTTGAGTAATATCAGTTGATTGAGTAATTTCCATTTACTTATGAAAATTTTCAATATTTTCCTGATCAACCAAGGTGTTAACCTTATTTGGTGATTTGGGTGGTAGTGTTAGCTCCACCCTGAGTTGCAAAGAGGGTGAATTTGAAACATTGATGCTATCAATCATCAAAGTTTTTGAAGAAATAGATTTTGAAGGAGATTGTGGAGAAGGAATACATAGTGGATGGGGCTATGACTCGGGAAAATTCTGAGACAAATCAATTAAAGAAACTGAATGCTCCACTAAATTTTTATTTGGCTTTGCAGGTGTGTGTGACCCTTGTGCATTACTATTGCTCTTCTTTCTCCTCTTGTAGGGTGGAACTACTTTTTGTCCCTTATTCCCATAAGATGGTCCTGGTTGAGACCTCTTTTCAATAGCTACACCTTATTGAGAAGGTGCAACTAGGGATGTGTTTAATTCCTTTATCACAGCCTCAATCTTTTGAGAGATTGGGCTGGTGACTGGCTGGACATTCTCACCCTTACCATCCTTATTCTTATGGTTTTCTTGATGTTGGCCAGGTCCCTCACCCTTGTCAACCACCTTCACACTCCCCTCAATGGTTTTTCTTTTCTTGGATTTTACAACAGTAGTTTGTGGGGAAACTACTGAGGTGGTTTTCTTAGATTTGGATTTGAAAGGTTGTGCAACTTGGGTAGAAGGGATGAGGGCATTTCCATCTCCCTCCATTGTTGCAAAAGGAAAAGAAAGTGAGATTTTCACATCAGAAAAATGAATGTTGTGAGTTTTAAGATATACATTTAAAAAGGAAGGATAGATGAGGCACAACCTAGTATGTAGGTTGATTCTCACTAAATCCTTGAAGACCCTTTTGTTCTGAGTCCATGGCTCTATTGTTTCCATGTCACCTGTTATCTCATACTCTCCGATGGAAGCATTAATAAATAATATAAAAAATCTAGCAAAATAAATAATATTCTTTCTAGTAGCTTTATTTCCTAATTTGGCACTCAATTCATTTAGGAGCATTGTGTTAAAATCAAAGTATCTGTGAAATAGGATATTATAAGTAATTTTTTGCATACTGGTAGTAATTGAATAAAAATTACTTATTTTTCTGGAGAATACCTTGCAATAGCATCAAAGAAATAGCTCCATTCTTTCTTAAGATTATTTCTAACAACCTCACCTAAACCAGTTTCAGAATTAGCATAATTAATATTGGCCAGCATATTCCTAATTTCTTCATCAGTTGGGGGTTTTGCACAGTTCTTAGGAGGAATATCTAGACATTCAGAAATAGTAGCAGTAGAGATACTGTAAGATTTACCATTACAAGTATATGAAATTACCTTACCATTCTGTGATACCTCTGCAGAGTTCCATAGCTCTTCAACAAAAGAACACACGATTGTGGGTGCTTCATTGAGAGCCTTGGATACCTTGCATTCTCATAAGAACCTCATCAATGGATTAAAATCCGCAGGAGGATCATCCACTTTTAAACATGCCACAAAATTGTTCTGCTCATAGATGAATCTTGTTGATGACTAAATCTTCTTTTGTGGTGCCATTGTTGATCTTAAAAAGAAATTAGAGAGAGAGGGAGTGAAAGGGGAGATAGGAGTAAAGGGAAGTAACTCACTGCAGTTTCATGTGTACTAGAAATGCTAAATGTAATCTCTAGGTAATGGTTGATGATAACTCAACAATAGAACAGGACATGTAATAATATGCAGGTGCACAGAAATCTTGGATCACAGAGTTCAGTTAAGACAAAGTATCAAAGGATCATCTACAGACTTGAAGCTCACTGGAAGAAGTTCATTAACATGTTCATGCCTCAGTGGAGAATAAAAGATGTTGACATCTATTCAAGGATGTGGAAGCTACAGAAGATTGTCTTAGTCTATGACGATTTTAGTGCATTACAATCGAAGCTACAAGTAAGGTTTGCAAAGAAGAATGTGGAATCATGTTCGGAATCAAGAGCCCCTATCAAGACTAGTCACTTATGAACCAGACCGTTGCATCAAGTGTCAGGACATTGGAGGCAAGCTCTCGTCGGTTAATATGATTTTAATCATTCTAAAGTTGTTGGTTTTCTTGAGTCATGTGGAGGATCAACAAAGGTGGTAAATCAGTGTTGGAGAAATGTCAGCCTAATGGATAAGGGACAGACGGCACAACCTGATTGGATCTTACTAAAGCTTCACAGATTAGAAGGCCAAATACTTGGACGTGGTGGAGTCACGTATACGGGGCCAAGTATTTGGATAAGGAAGTCTACACAAATTGAAGAGTGGAATGAAAATATTTAATTTAATTAAATAAATAAATATTTATTTATTTATATATTTTATAAATAAAGACATTCTTTATTTATATTATATATATTTATTTAAATATTACTTTTACATTAAATATTTCCAAAGGCATGCTTGGCACATGACTTTGAAGATAAGATTTGAGTGGACAAGAGTAAAAGGTGGAAAAACAAAAAGCAAAAGGAAATAGCAACACCTTTTTCAATAATAAAAAAAGAAACCCGAGTCTCCATCTTAAGTGTGGGTGTGTGTGTGCATCCAGAAGAAGAATTAAAAAAAGGGGAGAGAGAAAAAAATTATTTTTCTCTCCCCCATGGCCAAACTAGATCTTGAATATTTTGGGGCCATGATTTTCTTTATCTACACCACTCCTCTATCTTTCTATTGTAAACACTTGCTAAATCTTGTTTAGAAGATAGGGTTGATTTTTGTCTCCTAGATCTATAACTTGTATATGTTTAGAGGATCCAAGAATCATTTCTTTGTTGTGTTCTTGAGCTTATGTTCTTGAACTTGTTTGTAGCCTTTACCCCACTTCAATGAATATAAAGACATATTCTTGAATCTTGTTGTGTTGTGTGTTTTGGATGTTTTTCTGTTCTTGGCAATGGTTATTTTTAATGGAATTTTTGAGCTTGAAGAAGACAATGAATAGTAACCGGGTTTGAACCAAAGTAAATTTCTAATTTTCCCAAAAATAATTAGAAGTCATAATTTTAATATGGGAATCGTATTCCCCCCCCCCCCCCTCCCCGATCTCCCGGACCCAACAGGGAGACTTGAAGAGAAATGAGTAAAATTGCCTTAGGGTTCTTAGAGAGAAAAAAACAAGAAAATTGGTGAGTTAAAAAAATAGCAAGTAAAATGAAATAAGAAATGAAACTGCTATTTATATTTATCAAGAATAAACTAATAAAAAAACACCAATTGTTTTGTTTTTTTACTGAAAAGAAATGACCATTATAAAAAGAGATTAATAGACATACTCTAAATAGCAATCGACTTTATATATACAGAAGTATATGTATTTATCGATGGATAAAATAGTGTATCAACGGCTAAATTAAAAGGTAGTCATTGGATGTTTAGAACCGAATAAAATTATATTACCATCGATGGGTAATTACATCAATTGATAAGTAATTATTCAATCGATAAACAATTACCAAGGTAATTATCTGTCGATAAATAAATATACATCGATATGAATATATTTTATCAGTTGATCAAATATATCCATTGATGGCTGAAAAATATCCATTGATGATTAACACAATTATCAATTTGTAACTTAGTTTCAATAGATAAATGTGAACAATGGTTGCATAAAGAAAAACAAATAACTTAGCAAATATTTAGGATTAAGTAAAATTAAGGATACCTAACTCACAGACTAATCTATTAAAAGTAGATTCATCTAGAGGTTTGGTAAAAATGTCTGCAAGTTATTGTTCACGAGAGACAAAATACAATCCAATTGTACCATTCATTACATGTTCCCTAATGAAATAATACCTTACGTCAATGTGTTTGGTTCTGGAATGTTGCACAGGATTTTCTATTACTGTAATGGCACTTGTGTTACCACAGAAAATAGGAATCTTGTTCAAGTTGAACCCATAGTCAAATAGTTGATTCCTCATCCATAATATTTGTGCACGACAACTTCCAGCAGCAAAGTATTCAGATTTTGCAGTTGAAGTTGATACTGATTGTTGCTTCTTACTAAACCATGACACATTTTTTTCCTAGAAATTGACAGGTGCCTATTGTACTTTTCATGTCTATTTTGCAACCTGCATAATCTGCATCTGAGTAGCCTATTAGATTAAAACCAGAATCTCTAGGATACCAAATATCTAAATTTGGTGTACTCTTGAGATATCTAAAACTTCTCTTAATTGCCACTATATGAGATTCTCTAGGATCAGCCTAAAATCTAGCACACAAGTATGTAGAGAACATTATATCTGACCTTCTAGCAGTTAAATAGAAAAGTGAGCCTACCATGCCTCTATAACTTGAAATGTTAACTTTAACTTCCTTAGTATTTAATTCAAGTTTAGTGGTAGTGATTATGGGAGTTTTTGCAGAAGAACATTCACTTAAGTCAAATTTCTTCAACAAGTCATGAATGTACTTTGTTTAATTTATAAAAATACCATCCTTAACTTGTTTGACTTACAAACCAAGAAAGTAGGTAAGTTCTCCCATCATGCTCATTACATATTTATTTTGCATTAGTTGGGCAAACTTTTTGCAAAGCCCCTCATTTGTTGAGCCAAATATAATGTCATCCACTAGATTTGGACAAGAATAATTGAGCCATTAACATTTCTATAAAATAGAGTTTTATAAACAGTACCTCATGTGAAGTGATTCTCAATGAGAAACTGATATAAAGTATCATACCAGGCCCTTGGTTCTTGTTTCAAGCCATAGAGTGATTTGAGCAGATAGTAGACAATACTTTTAATATTTTATTGAAAACAATTATTTTATGTGATTATTTAATTAATATTTATTATATCTTTATTTACTGCGTCATAAATTGAAAGAATAATAAATGTTCTTGGAATATTAATACGTAATATATGTCTTTAAGTATGTCTTAAAAATGATATTATATGAATAGTATTTTATTCTTAAAATTTTCTAGTCAAGTATTATTATTTAAGGACAATAATAATGCAATAAGACTAGTATGTTTGTTGACAGATGATCACAACTCATTAGTCATAGGTATGGTGATACTAAAGTCAAGAACATAAGTGTATGTATCAATACATGACATTGGAAAGACCCGCCATGGGATTCTACATGTTAATAAGTGTCATAAGAAATCTCATAGTGATAATGATGTAATGATCCTCTGACATGAAATCATTATATTTCTATACAAGAATTAATATATTTTGATTACACTCAAAGTTATCTTTAACCGGGTAATGATAAAGGTGGACATTGGGTATTCTATGAATCGTATGAGGAATATGAATGATAGATATAGGATTTAACCCTCCAATTCTAGGAGTGATATTATTGGCCTCTTGATTGAGTGAGACTATGAAATGCATGGTCATGCTCAAATATTGATTTGTTTAAATAGTCTACTCATTAATTAAGGAAACCAAGATGAAACGTTGAAGAGGATGACACTATACATGCCTCGAGATTGATCTATAATATAAGATTAAAGGGATTATATTGCATGGAACATTATTCACGAAAGGTTTAATTGAATCACCAATTATTATTGTTACTTGGGTAGCAATGATGTATTACTAGATGCCGCTCATTGTTTATAATTTTATTATTGGATATTAAAATTATTACCTACGTAATAATAACCTAAAGGGTCACACACAAAGAACGTCAAAACGGAGGTTTATTTAAATTACGAATTTAGATATATTATTATTAATAATTCAAATTTAATTATTGAATTAATTAAGTGAAACTTGATTAATTATATTAGAATTCGGATTTAATAAGAATTATTATTAATTCGAATTTAATTATTGAATTAATTAAGTGAGACTTGATTAATTATATATTAGAATTCAGATTTAATAAAAATTACTATTAATTCGAATTTAATTATTGAATTAATTAAGTGGGACTTGATTAATTATATTAGAATTCAGATTTAATAAGTATTATTATTATTCGAATTTAATTATTGAATTAATTAAGTGGGACTTGATTAATTATATTAGAATTCAGATTTATTAATAATAATAACCCAAAATCATAATGGGTTTTGAAAACCACATGGATTAGGGTTAGACCCAAAATCTCTCTCTCTCTCTTATATATACATAATGATATATTGTATTAGGGTTAATCATTATATTTCATTTTTAGAGAAAAACCCTAGCTGCTCAACATCAAGAGAGCCTTGAGAAAGAAAGAGAGAGAGAGAGAGAGAGAGAGAGAGAGAGGGGCAAGCAATTCGGTTAGTACCGACTCCGGTGATCGTAGGACGATCGAGCGTTCGTGTGGACTTCTTTGGAGAGCAGATCTTTGCAACAAAGGGCTGTTGTGATTCATATTTTCTGGACCTCCATTAAACATCATACGGAAAGCTTTGTTAAGGTACATACTTCTTCACCATAATCATCTAAAATTATACATGGGTCTTGCGATAGGGTTTTTTTTTTTTATTGTTTTACGTTATATCCGCTGCGTTTTCATGCCCAAAACCCTTCAAAAAAATGCACTCTTCACATCCATTTGGTAGTCCTTAAAATTAGCATGTGCAGCATAATCTAGAAAGATTCTGATTGCTTCCAGCCTTCCAACTAGTGCAAAAGTCTCATCAAAATCAATTCCTTCTTCTTGTGAATATCCCTTTGCCACAAGCCTTGCCTCGTTTCTAGTCACAATACCAGTTTCATCCATCTTGTTCCTGAATACCCATTTTGTACCAATTACTGATCTGTCTTTTGGTTTAGGCACCAGTTTCCAAACTCTATTCCATTCAAATTGATTGAGTTCATCTTGCATAGCTAATCCCAATCAGGATCCTTGAGAGCATCTTCAACTCTTTTAGGTTCTTCTTGAGATAAGAAGCTGCTATATAGACACTCATTTTGAGTAGCATTTCTTGTTTTAACACCATCTTCTGCATTTTCAATGGTTAACTCAAATGGATGACTTTTTATCTATTTTCTTTGTGGAGGCAAATTTGGCCTTGATGATGAGGCTTTATGATCATTGATATTGTACTCAAACTTATTTTAATTTGAGGATTGATTTTGAAACCCTCCCCCTGAATTGGATACCCTAGATGTGGAGTATTGATTATCCATTGAAGGATTATCAGTTGATGCATTATCAGTCGATGGATGTCTGTCAACTGATAAATTATCCATTGATGTTGTGACATCAACTGATGTTGGGTTTCTGAGTACTTGTGAATATACTGGAATAATTTCTTCATCACTTTCTTCATTTGTTCCATTAGATTCATTTTCAAACTGCAGTGTGTCATGATTTCTTTCATCTAACAAGCCTTGAATCTTTTTATCATCAAATACTACATGTACAGATTCCATAACAATGTGTAGTCTAAGATTATAGACTCTATAGGTTGTGCTTGATAGTGCATACCCAACAAATATAGTTTCATCAGCCTTGACCTCAAATTTTCCTAGGTTTTCACCATGATTCCTTAGAACATAACACCTGCAACCAAAGACATGAAGAAATCCTACTTTTAGTTTTTTGTCTTTCTTTATCAATTGATATGGAGTCTTTTCTTGAGCTTGATTCACTATGTAGATGTTTTGAATATAGCATGCTGCATTAATGGCCTCAGCTCAGAAGTATGTTGGTAATTTAGCATCTTCCAATATAGTTCTAGATGCTTCAATCAATATCCTATTTTTCCTCTCAACTAACCCATTGTGTTGAGGTGTTCTTGGTGCAGAGAAGGTATGTATGATTTCTTTAGATTCACAAAACTCCTTGATTATGGAATTCTTAAATCTATGTTCTATTCCATTGTCACTTCTTATTTTCTTTACATCCAATCCAAGGCTTTTCTCAACTTCTTTGCTGTGCTTGTTGATGAGATCACTTGCTTCATCTTTTGAATGTAGAAAATAAGTCCCTGAGAATCTACAAAAATCATCGACAATGACTAGAGCATACTTCTTCTTTGCAATAGACATGATGTTCACATGACCAAATAAATCCATGTGTAATAGCTCAAGAGGATTATCAATTGATGATTCCAATTTTGACTTGAATGATGTTTTCCTTTATTTTCCTTTCTGACAAGCATCACATAGTCCATCCTCGACAAATTCCATCTATGGTAAACCTCTCACTTGATTTTTCTTGACCAATTGGTTCATGGCTTTGAAATTCAAGTGAGCTAATTTCTTATTCCATAGCCAACTCTCATCTATACTTGTTTTAGTGAGTAAACATGTCAATAAATCTGCACTTTTTGAATTGAAGTCAGCTATGTACACATTTCCTTTCCTGTTCCCAGTCATAACTAGGCTTTCATCTTTCTTATTGGAAATTATGCATGCTTCAGTTGTGAAGCAAACTTTATTTCCATTGTCACATAGTTGACTGATGCTTAACAAATTGTGTCTTAAGCCATCAACTAGTGCAATAAATTCAATGATGACATTTTCTGTTGAAATCAAACCATATCCCATGGTGTAACCCTTGTTGTCATCTCCAAAAGTTACTCCAGGGCCAACTCTCTCCTCAAACTTTATGAGTAGGGATTTGTCTCCAGTCATATGCCTTGAACATCCACTGTCTAAGTACCAAAGATTTCTTCTTTTTCCTTGCACACATCAAAAAATAATCAAGTTAATTTTGGTACCCAGGTTGCCTTGGGTCCTTTCTTATTAGTTGCAACCTTTGGTTTAGTTCCCAACTTTCGTACATTTGGTTTAAGTGGTTTTACTTCCACTTCAACCTTAGGTGTTGGTTTCCTTACCTCAGGATTCTCAGTGCTAATACTTGAAATATCCATGCTTGCAGAATTAGAGAAATTTGGTGCATGAAAATTATTATGCATATTTCAAGGCATAGCAGGCATATTCATGTTGGTAAATGCAAGATATGGATTAAAATTATAAGACATTGATGCATATTGAGCATGAATAGCATGAGGATCAACTAATTGAGAATAAACAGAATTAACATGCATGTTAGGTATGACAGGTACATTGGATGTTGCAGGCATATTGGACTTGCATTGCATAGATAAGTGATTCTTATTACCACACTTAGGACATAACTTTCTAAGAGCATAGTTGTCAGGTGTGTAGTGATTGTGATTGTTTATGCCTACTTTACCATTTCTGTTCTTTTTCTTCTTTTCATTAGGCTTAATATCATGTTTTTTCTTTTCTAATTTTTCTTTCAATTGGTCTTTAGATAAGAACCCTATATTCACCTTTTCAACTTTGATTTGGGATTTAGAAGAGCTACCTTCTTCTAAAAATTTAATAGGTCTATTGAGCTTGGACTTCAAAGTAGATTTTTTAGCAGTTAATGATTTCTCAATCGATGGATAATAATCCGTTGTGTCAATATTACCGATCGATGGATAGTCCTTATCAGTTGATTCACGATTAGCAATCGATTACTCCTTGTCCAAAGATTGATTTTCATCAATAGCTAATCTCTCAAGTGTTTCAGATAACATGATGAAGGAGTTTGTTCCATGAATGTCATTCAACTTTTTGCTAGCTTTAATGGACCTATTCCATTTGTCAATACTTCTTAGTTCTTCTTCTAATTTTTCTTTCAAAGTTTTTATTTCCTTTTTACACGCAACTAATTCCTCTCTAGCATCTTTGTTTTTTACCCTGAGTCTAACCATTTGCACTAGCTCACTCTCTAAATGAGTATTTCTTTCAGTTAGAGATTATAAGGTGCTCTTGAGCCTAGTGTTCTCTTTGTTTAAAGACTTTGAGAGTGACATGCAAATTATACAATTCATTAGAAATTTCAGTAATGGTAATATTGCATTCATCCTTGGATAACTCAGATAGATTTGTAGAAATTACCTGATTGCTAGAGGAACTAGCTTCTTGGTCATCATGGTTGGCCATAAGTGCAAGGTTGATGAATTCATCTTCTTTAGAAACATCCTCAGCAGCCCGGTCCTTTTCTTTTGTCACAAAAGCCTTCTCTTTCTATTTTAGCAAATCAAATTACTTCTTTTTATAGTCAATCTCATCACTATACTTTGATTGCTTCTCCATTTTTGGCTTTCCGCATTCATTTGAAAAGTGACTAGCCAATCCACAGTAAAATATTTGAATTGAGTCCTATCAACAAGATTTTTACTTTGTTGATTATCTCTCTTGAACTGGGAACCAGGCCTTTGCATATGATTTCTCTTGAATTTAAGTTTGGAATATTTTCTTGATAGAAAAGCCAGATGCTCATCTATTTCATCCATTTCATCCTTGGTATATCATTCATCATCTTCAACTATTTCTTCTCTTTTGCTAATTGAAGATTCATCATATTTAGTGCCACTTGCAGCTTTACAATGACTTTCCTTCTTCTCTTCCTTAATAGTAGAATCTTCACAGGGTTCTGCAACTTACTTATTCTTGACCACCAAGGCAAGAGACTTTTCCTTCTTCTAACTTTTCTCGATCTCCTCATGTTATTGTAGTTCTAACTCACAAGTCTTCAAGATTTCATACAGTATGTTAATAGTATATTCTTTAAAGTCAGGAAATTTTCTTATAGAAACAGTCATTGGTTTCCATTCCTTGCGTAAGGACCTCAAGAATTTAAGGTTAGTATCATCAACAACATATAATCTTCCATATAGTTTTAGCTTATTCAATAACTTTTGATACCTACTATATGTGTCATTGATTGTTTCACCACTCTTGAAGTGAAAGGGCTCATATTTCTGAATCAAGAGTTGCATCTTGTTCTTTCTTACTTGCTCAGTGCCTTCACATAGAGTTTGAAGAGTATCCCCGACTTCTTTAGAGGTTGTACAATTGATAAAATTGTCAAACATATCCTTGTCAAGACCATTAAATAAAATGTCCATAGCCTTTTTATCCTTGTGTACTTCCTTTTCATCCTCATCTATGTATTCAGTCACAAGTTTTCGAATAAGCTTGCTTGGTGCTTGAGTACCATCTGCATTCATACTTGTAACTATTTTCATAGGTACATGTGGACCTTTCTCTATAAAGTTAACATAGGAGGGATCAATGGATAGCAGATGCAAGTGCATTTTGACCTTCCAGGGAAAGTACTCGTCTTTTTTAAGAACTGAAATCTTTACCCATGTGTCTTTTTGACCCATACTTGATGTACTTAGATCTTAACTTTCTATAAGTTGAAAGTTGTGCTCTGATACCAATTATTATTTCCCCTTAGTACAAGTTTGTAGAAGGGGGGTTGAATACAAACATAATAATTTTTAGAAATTCCTGCGGATTCAAGTTTGTACTTTGATAGTTTTAGTGTTTGGAAATATATAGTAAAGAAACTATCTAGACTATGAATTAAAAACTGATAATCAAGATAACAAAGAAAATCAATTTAAAAAATTACTAGTGGATTGGTTTTTTACTAGTAATAATTTTACTTTCAATAACTCTTAGTCTAAAGAACCAAGTTGCTTACAAATAAGAAATTAAACAAAGAAAAGCAATACAGTGATTTCTAACTGTTATATGTTTTTCTTGTTTTTGTACTATCTCTCACACTTGTTACAATGAATTGCTAAGACTATATATAGTAGTTCACATCTTACATCTATTTTTCTATCGACAGATAAAATGTAAATTAAAATTATATTTTACAATCTATTCACTAAAATAGATTGTAGCTTCTTTTCATAGTCTCCTTTGCATTTGTCTTGTTCTGGAAAAATCTTTGTCTTGATCTTTTCCTTGAAGACTGTGTGACCTTAAAAGTCTTTACAATCCTGACATGACTATCTTCCATTGATTCAGTTTCTACAAAGTTCTCATTCATTTTGTCCTTAACCAAATAGAAAACATTGATCAATTGATAATTACTGTTAAACTTATCAATCGATCCTTCTTTGTTTATCCATCGATGGATAGGTTGTCCATTGATCAATTAATGTATCAATGGATATCTTGGTTATCCATCGATCCCTTATCCATTGATTGTCTTTTATCCGTTTATTGTTTTGGTGCTTTCATCCGTTGATAGAGATCCATCGATTTGACTTTGGTTGACCTTTATCCCTCGAACAACATCCATACCCATCGACTTCAACATCTGTTGATCACTTCATTTGAGAAAATTCTGAATTAGAATATTTACAAATCATCAGTCATTCTTCTCATCCATTGAAGAGCTATCAATTGAAGTCAATAAACATCAGTTGACTAGAACTTAGCATCCATCGAGGCATTACAATCAATTCATAAACAAGAAACATGAATTAACTGCTATAATCCAATTTATCAGTTGATTAACAACAACTTTAACTGATAATTGTCTTCCTAGTCAATTGATATTTATAGGTCATATATCCATAGACCAGTTACATTTAAAATTAGAATCTATATTGAAATTCTAAGTAATTTTTTCCCCATCAATTCTCATAATCTCTAACAATCTCCCCCCATTTATGAGTATGCAAATAGGAATAAATTCACTATTGTTGATAACAAAACTCTAAGCATTTTTACTCTAGCAGAAATTTCAATATGGTAACAAATAGGTAATTAAGCTGCAAAACTCTAATTACTAGATTAATATAAAAAATAACGTTCCAAATTAAAAAGTGCTAACATGAGTTGGGAGAAATCCTGTGAAATACACCAATCACCGGCCGCTGTGAATTTTTTTTATGAAAATCATAGTTAGGTGCACACTTGGAAACATCTTCCCCATTCATTTAAATTTGATCCAGTCTATCTTATTTAGGCGGTGTATTCAATTTCGAGATTTTAAATAAAACTTTAAAAGTTGGGGTATTCAATCAGGAGTTTAAACTGTTCTTTAAAATCTGGGTATTCAATCAGAATTTTAATGAATGATTTAAAATCATGGGGTATTCAACATAGATTATTTTTAATCAATTAAAATCTAGGAGTATTCAAAAACTTATTAACATTGATGAATTTTAAATATGGATGGATTATATTGGATTTTTCTATATATTTTATATATTTTAAACGAGAGATTCTACTAAATTCAACGCGGACTATATAAATTATGTATATAATCTATCAATTCTGCGTGGAATCTTGAATCAAATACAATCAATAAAAATCAATGAACTATAAACAATACTTTAAAATCTGGATTGAATACACCCGTTAGTTTGTTAAAATAAACAAACAAGGAGCATAGTTTAAGATTTAATGCTGGCGATTAGGGGTGAGCAAAAAACTGAAATAAAACCGAAACTGGTAAAAACTGATCCGCATAAAATCGAAACCGAACCAAAACTGAAAAATTAAAAACCGAACTGATAGATCGGTTCCGATTATAAGTTAAAACCGAACTGTAAAAAAGCGAACCGAATCGATTATTAAAATAAATAAATAATTTATATAAAATTTTAAAAATTACAAATATATATATATATATATATTAATATAAATATATAATATTACAACTTTTTGAAATATAGATATATCAAAATGATAATGAATTATTATTGAAATATTACTTTTTGAAATACAGATACATCATTTCTTTTGAACTTCAACTCATATTAAGAATTTTAAATAGTATGATTGATTGATTATTATTTAATCGAGATAATTAGAATCAATTATATAACTCATTAATATACAATTTCAGTCAAGTTTAATATAAAACTAACTAATAAATACGTAAGTTATAATTTTTTTTTTCAAAAGTCAAGAACGTTACTATTTATGAATTTAAAGTCTTATAATATCTTTATGATTTTTTCGTTTGATTTTATAACCGAAACCGAACCGTTAAAAACCGAACCAGCCTTTTTAAAACCGAAATCGAAACTGACGGTTCAATTGCGGTTGCGATTTTTAATTTTTAAAACCGAAGACATGCGGTTTCGGGTTCGGTTTCAGGGCAAAACCGTCCCGAACCGAACCATGCTCTCCCCTACTAGCCATGATTATAGTCTTACTATTCAGTGTTTTCTTTCAAGTTTCAACCTACGTAAAAGTAAAAGAAACACAAAAACTCTCATCTTGGCTCTCTCTCTTCTAAACTCTAGCCTATATTAAAAAAATTTCTTGAGACTTCCATCGGTTTACTGGTGGAAAGCCCCAATCCCTTTATTTTTCGTTTTCTTGTTTAAAATCTTATTTTCCTTCAATAAGTGCCCAATTTATTTGAGTTTTGTTAGTCTGTCCTTATGAGAGTTTGGTTTTTGATTTGTTGTGTTTTGGTGTTCTGCATGACCGAGATTATAGATCGGCATGATTTTCGCAGGGGATGAAGGTTAATATGGGATCGTATCTACGATCGATTGCACAGAACAGTCAGTCGGGTAAAGACAATTACATGCATTCACAATCGGGTGAAAATAAATATATACATTCAAATCATCTTCAAATCGCTTGGTTGTCTCTCCAGGAAGGAAGGATTCAACAACAATATCCTTATGCATCTGTCCAATTTCGATCGTATTTGTAGATGTCGTATAATTTCTGTTTGATGAATTGATTTCTTTTTTAAAAAAAAGACTCATTTTTATATTATTGCTTAACAATAGAAACACTAGGAAACAAGAAGAAGAAATTTAGCATGTTTAAGACGAATAAAACCTGGAAGTAGATTGCTTCATAGTTAATACTTACAAAGTCGAAATGAAAATTATAGATTTATAGCTAATTAAACCAGTTGGTAAAATACATAATATTGACATAACTTAATCTCTAGCTTGGATACAAGACAAGCATGCACGATTAACAGACTTAAGCTACTTGACTAATTAACTATATATGAAGTATACATATGATGATTCATGACTTCATCCTAGCTAGCTATGGCATTCTACTAAGCCATCCACAAGGGACCTGCCACTCAGACCTTAAAACATGGTCTAGTGGCAGGATGAGTCAATGATCACCACGGCAATTGCAGTGGAATTATGCACTGCCACCTGAAGAATTGGAGAGTATTGTGGTTGATATTGATACTTGCATAAGGGTTCATGCTGTGAACAAGTTGTAGCAGCACAACTAATGCTTAAATTACTACTCCTTGATGTTCTTTCATAGTATTCTCCCAATTTGCCAAACCTCTCCGATTTGATTGTATATGAGGCCATTTAGATCTGTATATGAATATAAGCTTTTGTTGAAACTAGCTAGTGTATAGGGAAGTAGTATCTTGTTGTTTGATGATCAGAATGCAGGGTGTACTCTTTATATAGGGATCGAAAATGTAATTAATTTTACAATTCGCCAAGTTCAAAATTATTAGTTACATTAATTCCTCTGCATTTTGGATTGTCCTCCACTTGACAATACCGGATAATGTCTATCCTAGTTCCACACACGCCAGAAAGAAATGTAAAAATGCAAATTATATCGACCTCAATAGTACTTTTCGGGTCCACAAATATTATGAAGGTGAAATTCATACTAGAATGAATCTAAAAAGTAAATAAATCAAGAACATATTCTTAGTGTTCTTAGTGTTCATCGACACTTAAACTTTAGTCTAAGATATTTTTTATTCTCTGTACCGGCTTTCTTGTCCTTTTTGATATGGTGATATTGTGATAATTAAGCCACATCATATACAATAATGTTCCACTTGCAAGTAGTTAATGTTGTGATTAAGAAGAAATTTTAATTAATCTAATTCCCATTGACTCAATCCTCTCCTTTCCGATCCTAAGATGATAAGTATTGGGATTCAGATTTTGATTCCTCAACCTTTTCTATCCCACTTTCAAAAAGCAGTTGGCTAAGATTTTCTACTCCGAAGTTCGAATGATTCGTGAAAAAGTTGCAGGTCAAAACTTTTAATTATCAAGTTCATAATATACGAGCATAACCTTTGATTAGTGATATGACACATTCAGCTTGATAATGACTTGATTTCTGAACTTACAATTTCTGTTCCATCGATACACAAGAAAAATTCAACTAATAGAGTTTATATGAATGCATTTTCAGTAAGATGATGCAACTCAAAAGTTGTATACTCATAATTATGATCTTTTACATAAAAATATAACATATTATGTTTAATAGGGCCAGTTTATGATAATAAGCAATCAGTTAAGGAACAAGTACATTACTGATCTTGCTGATATAGTAGTAAATGGCTTTCGGAACGTACCTTGGATTCATTTCCATCAACATGACGCCTAGTATTGTTCCGATCAATCCCAGTTAGAGGAAGAGCAGTTTTCCTGAGTTAGTTTTAGCAACCAAGGGTTACTAAAAAAATTTGGCCTTACTCATTTTAAACAGATCAGTTCTTCATCTTCAGTGCACTAAAGAAAAAAAAGCATTTGTCTCTGGTCCTCAAGATAAATTTGTTTTTAGGTGTTACCCTTCTTGTAAGTTTTTGAAAATCCAAACAATTGATTATATAAATTGAATCTATTAGTGATATGGGCTAAAAATGAGCCCTTATAGGCATAATTAATGTTTCATTTATTAGGCCCGAGTCTAGTCCAAAAGGTCAAAGACCGGCCTGGTCCAAAAACTTAGGCCCAAGGCCCAAAACTAAAATAAGGTCCAAAAACTTAGGCCCAAGGCCCAAAACTTTGACCAAAAAACGTGTTTGTGCCAAGGACGCTTGGCACAGGCCCAAAGTCAGTCAACTGACATGGTGTGTACAGGCCCAAAGTCAGTCAACCGACATGTTGTGCACAGGTTCAAGGTCGGCCGACCGACATAGTTGGCATAGGCCCAGAGTCGGTCAACCGACATGAATGACGCAGGCCCAAGTCCTGACAACCGAAAAACTTCCTGGGAGGCAACTCAAAGAGTATCTTCCAAGATACCTCGGCCAACATGGAAACTGAGTCCAAAACAGAAGTTAGACGATAGACAGCAACGTCCGACAAATTAGCAAAATCTAATTAGAAGACTTGCCTGCCAAGTCTCTCAACCCTAATCGAATACCTAGGCCATCAGTCACCTATATAAAGGGCATAACCCATCATTCTTAGAACTGCATTACTGGCTTGATTCTCAATACGCTTGAGATACATAGGCACCTTGCTAGAAGAGAGATAGTTCCGACAAGCAAGATGAGCCATTAAATCTCGAAGCTCACCAACCCTAGCAATCAACACGCATTAAATACGACCTAGTTTTTTATCCATAACAATTAGAATCTGGCAGGGAAGAAAAATTCTTCAGAAATGCATCATTGTGCTTTCAGTGAAGTCCATACACATCCTCTGGCAGCCATTTGTCGTCTTCATCATAAAAAATTTACTAAACAATTCTGAAAATTAATTACATATTTTCTATAACTTTGCCTCCAAATACTTAACTTTCAGCCAAACGACTTCTTGCCTTTTGAAAGCGATACTTCTCCTATTTCACTTCACTTACAACGCCTTATTAGTGGTTATATTTAACATGCGAGTAATCCCAAACGTGTTCATACTTTCTTACGAGAACTTCTAGTTAATTGTATCCATATTTTCGCATGGCTCCTATGTTAGTTACTTTGTTAATAAGTTTTTATTCAAAAAAATATGAATCAAATATTGTGCTGATTTCCCCCTTTATTTTTTTCCTAAGGGATTGCCTTATATATAGATTCTTATTTTTTTTAAAATTTATACTCTTCTAGGTAAAATTTAAATAATTTTTATCCAAGATTTTATACTTTTTTAAAAATATATATATATTTTTTAAAGTTCTCAAGTGAACTCATAACTTTCCTATGGTCCTTAGAAGGTATTTCAATATAAATAAAAAATGTGGGGTAGTTATATAATATTAATGTCCACCCCTTATATTTATAAAAATAACATTAGTATTGTATTATATTTTATTATAACTTGAGAAAAGTATGTAAGATCATCTTCATCAAACCCTGTGTGTTATTTATATGTGAAAGACACATGACTAGACCTATTTTTAATAATTAGATGACAACTCAACTCAGATAAGAAACAGCAGTAAATAATAAACACAAAACAAGAATCAAGACGAAGAATGTAAACTAGACACGAAGAATCAGAATATCAGAAGACTTGCAATAAGATTGTTATTCAACACCGGAAGAAGTTCATTAATTTGTTCAAGCGTTAGTCAAAAAGAAAGTTGTAGTTTTTCAGAAGAATTCAGAACATACGGAAAATTTATTGGGGCTACTACACGAAGATTCCACAAGAAGAAAAACACTAAGAGGAAATACAGTAAAGCTAAAGAAAGACAGAAGACCACAACTTAAAGTTAAAAAGTGAAGAATATTTATTATAGTATGACAAAAATGACCCAGACAGTACATTTATGTGTCAACTAAAATAATAAATATTCATCATCTAACTCAAGTGGTTTAGTGATAGAAGACAAAACAAAGACTGAATGATCTTAAAAGATATGACTTTATATGACCTATAATATAATTTAAATGGATTAAATAAAAGTCATATCGAATTATAAGAAAAGGTCATACCGAATTTTCTGAAGAAAATAAGTCATACCGAATTTTCTGAAGAAAAAAAGTCATACTAAATGATCTGACAAAAAAGTCATATTGAAGCTGAAGAAGAAAAAGTCATACCGAGTTCTATTAGAAAAAAGGTCATACCGAACCTTTTTTTTATATATTAAAAAGTCATACCGATTTTTTAATTAATAAAGAAAAAGGTCATACCAATTTTCTAATGTAAAAAGGTCATACCGAGTTATTTTTTATTATATTAAAAAGTCATACCGATTTTTTAATTAATAAAAAAGGTCATACCAAATTTAAAAAGTCACGTGGTCAATTATAAAAATGAATCTCTAGACTACGTCATGTACAATCACGTGGTCAATTGTAAAAATGAAAAATAGATCTGGGAAAAAATAGAGATTATCAACGAGGGGACTGAGGAAGTCAAAGAGAATAGAATGGAAATCCTGACCTCCTAGTATGAGCAGTTTAGATCCAACCCTGGTGAGGGTATCTCTGAGGTGTTTTAGAGATTGAACAAATTGATAAACGAGCTCAACATGAATGGAAAGTACTATCAGAATCAGAAGGTAAACATGAAGATTTTATTAACCTTACCCAAGCATCTGGAACACAGGATTGCAGCTATCCGGGAGTCTAAGGATATGAAGGAGGTAACCCTAGAAAGACTCTACGGAGTTTTAAATACATATGACCTAGAACAGATCCAGACCAAAGAAATGTATGGGAGAGGTAAGGTTCTGAGTTCCTCCAAAGCGTTAATAGTGGAAGCACCAGAGAAGATAGAAGTGAAGGCTGGTGCACCTTCTAACAGTACAATGGAGTATGTCGTTCCAGAATTTGGAAATACTTCTGACAAACAAGAAGATGGTGAGTTCTACTCATTGGAAGAACTAGATCAGCTAGAAGATGAATCTCTAGCTATGGTTGCCAGGAAGTTTGGCAACATGAGATTTCGAAGAAACTCCTCCTACAGAGTTAAGCCTAATTTTGGAAGGTTCTAAAAAGGAGGTTCTTCAACAACTTGATCAAAAAGCGGCTACAAGACTGGCTTAGTTGATAGAAGCAAGTTTCGTTGCTTCAATGGTAATGAGCTAGGCCTCTTTACAACAGAGTACAAGAAGCCTAAGTAAGGGAAGAATGGAGAGTCTTACGAAGAGCTCAAGGAGAAGTATGATGCACTCGTGAAAAAGCATCAAGGAAAGTCCTATCTAGTAGAGGGCAAAATCTGGGTTGACTCAGACAATGATGATGAGGAAGAGTTGGAAAATCTTGCTCTTATGGCTTCATCCGAGGAATCACTGTCTCCCACCCGTCAAGGAGGAATAGATGTTAATCCTTCTTGCCCTAAAATATTTGCATTGCTAGGTAAAGAACTAGATGGTGAAAGAGATAAAGTTATGAAACTAGTTATTATAAACAAAATTTTAACTGACGAGAATGATGTTTTAAAATTATTAAAACGTAAAAATGACAATTTGACTGAGGACTTAGCTTTTCAAGTCAATAGAGTCAATTGATATGTAAAAGTTGAAACTTATCTCAAGAATCAAATTGAGGAGGAAAAGAAGAGGTGTCTAGCATATAAAAATTCCTCGTATATTGTAAAGAACCTAGTTGACCAACATGAAATAAATCGAAAAGTTGGAATAGTCTACGAGTACAATAAATCAGTAGGAAAGCCAAGTAACATAACCCATTTCAGAAAAAGTACTGAACAAAGGGGTATCCCGCATGTTTTTAAAGACCCACCTAAACCTCTTTTCATAACCCCCATAGTTGAACCAATCCTTGAGAGCTCTATACTAATTGCTTTTGAAATGCAGTTAGAGGATCTCGAGGAAAAAAATAAAAGAGAGGAACAGGTTAAGGACATACAAGAAGTTAATTTCTAAAAAGAGAAGAGTGCACCTTAGACACTAGTGAAAGATATGGGAACTTCTAAATCGCCCAATCCTGGTATAGGTGCAAAAGACTTAAAGAATAAAGTGAACAGACCTAATACGTTTGTTAATAGTAAGAATAGTAACAACAGATTTCATTCTACTGAGAACTTTAAAACTGTTGATAAAGTTGAAGTAGAAAATGTTAAGTCACCTACTGTTCTGAATAACATGCCTATTATTGATGCTTTCCATAAACTTTATGGTATATTGAATTGTATGTTATGTGTTTTTAATGCTATGACTACTTATTTTAAACGCATGATTGCTAAGAAAGATAACATGACACCTAGACAACACATCAATAATAAATTCACAAAATCCAAGACTGCGACTCCTTCACTTGTCAAGAAGGAAACATATATTCCTAAGTCTAAACAGAAAGTTGTTAAGACTGTTTATAAGAAGGTAGGAACAGTCAAGGATGATGATCTTGTTATTCGAAAAGGATCTATTGTTAAAGCTGACAAAGGTCAATTCTTTAAGTATGTCGGGCCCAATCAATTTTGGGCTCCGAAGATGAATTAATCTGTTTGATATATGCAGGGAGTTAAACAGGTAAACCGGGTTGTTTGAATCCTGGATAGCGGATCTTCAAGGCATATGACTGAAGATAGAGCCCTGCTATCAAACGTTGTTGAAAGAGCTAGCCCGATCGTAACATTTGAAGATAACAGTAAAGGAATGACTACGGGATATGGCAAGTTAAATACTGGAAATGTTATCATTGAAAAAGTCTCTTTAGTGGAAGGACTTAAGCACAATCTGCTCAACATCAGTCAATTCTATGATAAAGGATACAAAGTAAACTTTATCAAAGAGAAATGATTTATAGCTTATTCTAAAGATGACACACTGGCCTTATATAGAGTAAGAAAAGGAAACTTGTACGTAGCCGATCTCAACTCAGGAATTGAAAATGAAGCAAACTGTTTCTATTCAAAGGCTTCATCAGAAGAAAGTTGGCTATGGCATAAGAAACTCTCACATCTGAACTTCAAAACAATGAACTCTTTAGTCAAGAGGGATTTGGTGAGAGGACTGCCTCCGATGGAATTTACTCAAGAAGGATTGTGTGAGGCATGTCAGAAAGGGAAGTCAAAGAAAGCAAGTCACAAAGGCACATATACTACAAACATCACTGAACCACTTCAACTCCTTCACATGACTTTATTTGGTCTAGTAAATATTATGTCTATGTCAGGAAAGAAATATGCCTTAATGATTGTAGATGACTTCACAAAGTACACGTGGGTTTTATTCTTGAACTCTAAGGATGAAACTCCACATTTGGTGATTGATCATTTAAAGCTGATTGAGTTAGATTCGAAGTTACCTCTCCGGGCAATCAGATCATATAATGGAAAAGAATTCAAAAATGAAATTCTGAATAAATTTTGCTTAGACAAGGGGATAACAAGACAATATTCAGCACCAAGGACTCCGCAACAGAATGGAGTTGTAGAAAGGAAAAACATAACCCTGATTGAAGCTGCAAGAACTATGCTAAATGAATCAATGTTACATATCTACTTCTGGGATGAAGCAGTAAATACAGCATGTGATACCCATAATCGAACTCTGATTAACAAAGATCATACGAAGACTCCCTATGAATTAATGGCTGGCAAGAAACCTACTCTCAAGTACTTTCATGTATTTGGAACCAAGTGTTATGTGCTGGAGGATGGAGATGAATATCGTGGCAAGTTCGAGGCCAAAGCACATGAAGCTATTTTTGTCGGATATTCAAGAAGAGCATATAGGGTGTACATAATTGATTAGCATCAAGTAAAAGAAAGTGTCAATGTTACTTTTGATGACACTAAACTCCCAAGTATCTAAATTGAAGATTCTTCTAAGTCATTAAAATTTGATAATTATCCGGACTCACATTTTGATGACGAAGAAGAACCTGAGGTTGCAGCAGAAAATGATGATGACAATAATGGTAATGATCCAGGTAATAGTGGTGGAAACAATGGAAACACTTGAAATACTACTAATTCCAGTGGTGGATCAACAAGTCATCCTGGCAGCAACTCAGGGGGAGATGATGGATCCACTGGCATAACAAAACATCACAATGTATATCGAGGCGAATCATCAAGATCAAACCTTCCAAGGGAAAGGATATGGAGCAGAGATCATCCTTTTGAATTGATCATAGGTGATCCAGATGTTGGAGTTAGAACCAGAAGTGTGACTTCCAATGAATATTTATTTTCAGTTTTTCTATCTCAAGAAGAACTAAAGAAGATTGAAGATGCATTAACTGATCCAGTTTGGGTTCTTGCCATGCAAGAAGAGCTCAATATGTTCGAAAGACAAGAAGTCTGGACACTGGTATCCAGGCCTAAAGATAGATCTGTTATTGGCACAAAATGGGTATACAGGAATAAGTTAGACAGTGATGACATTGTTACAAGGAACAAAGCTAGACTGGTGGCAGAGGGTTACTCCCAAGAAGAGGTAATTGATTATAATGAGACATACGCACCAGTTTCAAGACTTGAAGCCATCATGATATTTATGGCATTTACAGCACATTCTAATTTTAAAGTTTATCAAATAGATGTAAAGAGTGCATTTCTGAATGGAGAGTTAGAAGAGGAAGTATAGTGGAACATCCCCCTAGCTTTGAAAATCCAGAGTTTGTTGATTTTGTGTATTTTCTATTCAAAGCTCTCTATGGACTCAAGCAAGCACCGAGGACATGGTATGACACTCTCTCTGAGTTTTTACTTGAAAATAGTTTAATTAGAGGTGTCTTAGACAAAACTCTCTTTTATAAATTGCATGAAGAAGATATGATATTTGTTCAAGTTTATGTTGACGATATTATATTTGGTTCTACTAACGTAAACCTGTGCAAGAGATTTGTTAAGTTAATACAGAGTAGGTATGAAATGAGCATGATGGGTGAGCTGTCATTCTTCCTTAGATTGCAAGTAAAGCAAAAGGAGGATGGGATTTTTATTTGCCAATCAAAGTACGTAAGGGATCTTCTGAGAAAATACAGTCTAGAAGATTCTTCACCGGCAAAAACCCCAATGCCAACAACCACCAAACTTGACAAAGATGAAACTGGTAAGAAAGTTGACATCACAAGCTACAGAGGTATGATAGGCTCATTACTATATCTAACTGCTAGTAGACCCAATATAATGTTTGCAACATGCTTATGTGCAAGGTTTCAATATGATCATAGGGAATCTCATCTTATAGCCTTTAAATGAATTTTTAGATATCTGAATGGTACACCAAATCTTGGAATTTGGTACCCTAAAGATACAGGTTTTGACCTAATAAGCTATACAGATTCAGATTATACAGGGTACAGGATGGACATGAAAAGTATGTCTGGAAGTTGTCAATTTCTAGGAAGTCGGTTGATCTCTTGGTACAGTAAGAAATAGCAATCGGTATCAACCTCGACAGCCGAAACAGAATATATTGCGGCAGGTAGCTGTTGCGCACAGATCTTGTGGATAAGGAATCAGCTAAATGACTATGGACTTTCGTTGAAAAAAATTCCGATTTTCTGCGACAACACAAGTGTTATAGCTATTTCCAACAATCCTGTACAACATTCACGAACCAAGCACATTGACATAAGGATCACTTTATCCGAGAGCATGTCATGAATGGAACTGTAGTGTTACATTTTGTACTAACAGAAGATCAAATATCCGACATCTTTACGAAACCACTTGATGAATCCACTTTCTCTAAGTTGGTTAGTGAAATAGAGATGTTAAATAATGACTAATTTTTACTTGCTAGGAATCAATTTAAGCTCATAAATATTAAATGTTAATATTTAAAGAATTTATGAGACTTGAATTAATAAAATCCTAGGGCTTATGAATTTTTGGATAAATTATCTTAAGATTAATTTAATATTCTTAATAGATAATTATTTCAATTATAGCATAAATACTTATATTTATTTTAAGCATTTATAAACAGTAATGTAAATTATTGTTATTTATCTTAAAGTTTCCAAATAATAATTGATTGTTAATATTTATTTTATTATTATTAATTTATCTAAATTTTGAATAATATTTTTATTATTTTATTTTGAATTTAGAAATAATTAATAATAAAAGTAATTGTTTTATATTATTCAATTATATATTATTATTCTCTAATAAATCAGCATGACTTTTAATTAAAAGTCTCGGCATGAATTATTTTATAAAAAAATCGGCATGACTTTTTATTTTAATAAAAAGTTTATACTGAGTTTTAATATAAATAAGTCATATCGAGAACTGTTGTTTTAATATTAGTTTATTTTTTCGGTATGACTTTTTAAAGTCTTACTGAGTGTTATAGGTTTTATATATTAAGTTTTATTCTATTTTATTTTTCTTATTAAATTAGTATGACTCTTTAAAAGTCGTACCGACTAATTTAGTTTATTTTTATTAAATCGGTATGACTCTTTAAAAGTCAGACCGACTGATTTGTATTGTTTTATATTTCAGTATGACTTTTTAAAAGTCAAACCGAGTCTTTTGATTGTTAAAAGTCATACTAGCTGTTACAGCTACACACGAACATATACGATACTCACAATCACAGAACTCCAGTAGGACTTTTCAAAGAACTTGATCTTCTCTCTGTACAACTGCTGTCAGTTGCTTGTAATTGCTATTCAAGTGATTTCACTCGATGAGTTTGGTATTTTTCAAAGATTCTAGTCGAATTACTGCCCTTTTTAAAAAAAAAAAAAGGAAAAACGAACCTAGTTTGGACTGGACTTAAAACTGATCTTGTTGGGATTATTAAAGATTAAGGATTGGTGTTAGATTGTTTCTGTGATGAGAGGACTGTTGTGTAGTAATTTTCTGATTAAAAACGAATTGGGGATTTATAACAGTTAGGGTTTTTAATTTATCTATGTAATTTTCAACTTTTGGACTTGTAATTAATATTTTACTATTTTATTACACTTTGTAATTTAATAATTGTAATAGTAATAATTAAAATGGTTGAAAATTACGAGATTATGAAGACAAATTTTTTAGGATTTTTTAATCCAGTGAACTTCTCAGTTGAAAAGTTTAGGCCGGGGATCATGTTTTTGAACGAGCATTCACTAGTAAGAACTGCAATTATATTGGACGCCCCATTACAAATTTATGCATTAAGGGCCCTGTACTCTACAGCTTGGAGAACGTGAGTACATGGTGACTGAAAATGATGTAAACAGGATCTTAGGGTTCCCAATTGATAATTTTTTTAACCTACCAACTGTTGCAGAAATACATGAATTCTTCTATGCAATTCAGTATGAAGATGACATTAATCTGGTGAAGTTTTCTAAAGCCAAGTTGGTTAGTGAGTGGGACTACTTCTTTGATACACTAGTTAAAGTGTTTTCCCCCACAACAAAGAACAACTTCAACAATATCTCTTCTCTTCTCTTCTCCAAAATATTGGGTATTCAGTGGCCCATAATAGACGAATAAATTTCGGGAAGTTGATATTGAAGGAAATAATAAAAAAAATGGGAACGCCTGAGAGCAGGGAACAGAATGTAATGTGCTACTACCCAAGATTCCTGATGCTATTCATGAATGATCTACTTTCATATGAGGATAAGGCACTGTTCCAAAACAGTCTTTTAGAAGAATCTCCAACTTCACAAAGGAACTTACTCACTAGGCTCAGCAACAAACTCAAGTATCTAGATGTGCCATGGTAAGAACAGACTATATAGGTAAGATCATGGATCGAATTGCAAATCCTGCACAGGCTCAACCGCATCAGCAAGAGCTAGAGCAAATTCAAGATCCAGTATAAATGGAAGTTGAAAACTCTGCAGAGCTTTTACTTGAAGACGCTAAACGTGTAGAACATGAGGCAGAGGTACAACAGGTAAAAACTCACACCTTAGCTTCTAATTTCCTACCTATAAATATAAGTAATATACCTTTAAATATATCTGTGACGGACTATGATTGTGGTCTTACACTTCAGGACTTCAGCTATGAACCTGACAACACATCGGTTCAATCCCAAGCTGATATAGAACCTCAAACAGTTTCTCCTTCACCAACTTCTTTGAGTCACATCAGAAAAAGTAAGAAACCAGTTAAAAAAATAAGAGGTAGAGGTGTCACATTGAGTAAACCCGCAGCTCTGTCTCCACCAACAAAAAGATCCAAAATTTAACCTGAGACAACTTCATAATAATCCTTATCCACTCATTGGGATATGGACTTTGAAATGGCAATTCAACAGTCTCTAGACTTACTCGATCAAATGAGTGATTCTATTGAAATTCACTCTCCGGTCGCGGTATCTTGTGAAGAGTCACGCACACTGCTAGCGCTCACACTAGCAGGACCTCCACTTGCAGAAACACAATCAGATGAATGAACATCTATAAATGAAGAAAATGTTTTTGAAACAAACTTTTCAGATGCTACATTTACAGTGGACCAAGACTTTTTTGATGCAGTGCAGCATCAAGTGCCATTACAGGTATTAAGGGGCACCACAGACTCTAATGAGACACTCACTACACTGTCTAAGGTGGTGACCCCCTGGATTTCTTACATCCAGTTCCTTTAAAGGAAGTTTTCGAATCCACTAGTGGATCTGAAAGGCAACCACTCTTTAGAGAGAGTTGGAACTCCATTCATGGAGTAGCTACGTCGGTAGCGGAGCCACTTCAAGTTAATCTTGTTGAGGACGCACCTTCACCGGCATCAGAAGAGCATTTCGACTCTTCAAAAAATATAATAATATATACAGGTACAACATCGGATTCTGTAAAGGAGCAAAATACGAGTGAAGTGAGGCAAACACCGAGCGAAACACATGCACATAGTCTAAGGGAATCAAACAAGAGTGCAAGCGAGGTGAGTACACACACACAGTGAACTTTTATCAAAAATGGAAGCTCTCCAGAGAGAAATGCATATTGTTCAAGCTGAGTTGGTTAAGGTAAAAGCACAAATAGAAGAAAAGTCTACATCTACCTCTGTAATAGAATAATTGACAATCATGCGGAAAGATGTGAAATCCTCTATTCTTCTAAAGACTCAAGATATCCAGAACGTCAAAGTCTCATTGCTGAGGATATGAAAGAAGTAAGCTCATTATATGATAAAATTAATGAGGTTGAGAAAAGGCTGACTCTAACGATTATTGCAAATGAAAAGATCTCAACCAAACGATTCAGTAGGCTGGATGATGGTATGGAACATCTCAATGAGGGAATGAAGTAGGTCTATCTGACCATGCAGAAACTTATTACATCCTTTGAAGCTTCTAAATCCCAAGAGGATCCTTCAACTAAGGGGGAGAAAGGAAAGAAGAAAGTAGCTGAAGATGAAGGGACTACTCAAGACAAAGGGAAAGTAAAGTTGTATTCTGAAGAACAGTTTCAATCTTATGATCCAGAACCAGAAGAATAGTATTATGCTCAAGAACAATTCATTTATGACAGTGCTCATGATGAATCATACAATCCTGACTACTGTAGAACTGAGGAAGAGACTGCCTTTGATGAAGAATTTTTATTTCCGAAAGAAAAAGAAACTGATCCGGCCTATGAAGAGGCAATGAAGAAATTAAAAGAAGACATCAAGTTAAGTCATGCTAAGACTGAGAAACTGAAAGCTCTAGTTATGGAAAGAGCAAAGGCTAAAAAAGAAGCTAGCCTGGAAAAGCAAAATCTTTGGGCCATTGCAGTCAGAGAAAAGAAGAGAGATGTGCAACTAAAGATAGGGAAGAAATGGGACACTGCCAGAGTAATCATGGAAAAACTTCAAAAAGGACCATTTGAAGACTATAAGTTACAGTCATTGATTGAACGCTTGGAAAAGTCAAATGACAGTCTAGATAATTTTATAAAGGCTCTGAAAGAGGAAATAGATTATATCACTGTGATAGTTGATAATATTCTAGATGACTGACAGATCTTAGTCTATACAAACAAGAATGGTAAAATCAGAATCTCTTTAGAGTTCTTTAGACAAAGATCATTGTCAGTAGTATGGATCCTGTTGAACAAGATAAGAAGAAGTTTAGAAGAAAATGAGCTTCTCAGAGACAAACTCAGAGACTTTTCAAGAGCTATTAGTCCTCAGATCACATATGATCCTCATGAAGTAAGATTTTACACTAACAGGTTTTATCAGATCATGAAATTAGATGAGGAATCATTGAAGGGCTATTCAGTCAAATATATGATTGAAGTTGAGAAGATGCTCGGGTCTAAAGGCTTCAGGTCCCAAGCCAAATTAGATGCAACACAGAAGATAAGAAGTTATTGCTTGTCCAAAAAGATTCCATCATACATCAGGCAAATCAAGAAGATAGATTCATCTCAGTCATTTGATATTGAAGAAGAAGCAGTAGATCCTGTTGAGTATGAGGTAATGTTTCAGTTAGCCAAGGCTGAATAGAGAAGGTTGTATGGAGAATCCACTACAACAGATCAATCAGTATCTGAAGAAGTACTAAGGACACCAGTTCATAAAGGTTTAAACCTAGAAGAAGGTGAAGTTGATACCTCTGAAGACTGAAGACTTGGATAGGTCAAGATAGAAACTATGTAATATTTGTTCAGTGCTAGAGGAACATCTAGCATGTATTTATCCTTCAAAACATGAATCTGGAAATTTTTTAAATATAATACAAGAACTTTTTATTATTTATAGTTTTTACATGTTGCATTACTTTCTTAGTTGTTAGTTGAGTTATCCTCTAGAAATTTATGTGTTAAATGTTTAACAAAAAATAGGGGGAGATTGAAGGGCATATGACTAGGCCTCTTTGTAATAATTAAATGACAACTCAACTCAGATAAGAAACAACAGTAAATAATAAACACAAAACAGGAATCAAGACGAAGAATGTAAATTAGACACGAAGAATCAGAATATCAGAAGACTTGTAATGAGATTGCTACTTAACACTGGAAGAAGTTCATTAATTTGTTCAAGCGTCAGTGAAAAATAAAGTGGTACTGTTTCAGAAGAATTCAGAAGATACAGAAGATTTATTGTGGCTACTACACGAAGATTCCAGAAGAAGAAAAACATTAAGAGGAAATACAGTAAAGCTAAAGAAGGACAGAAGACCACAACTTAAGTTAAAAGGTGAAGAATATTTATTTAATTATATAATTTATCTAATTAAATTAACCAGACAGTACATTTTTAAGTCAACTAAAATAATAAATATTCATTACCTAACTCAAGTGGTTTAGTGACAGAAGACACAACGAAGACTGAAAGATTTCAAGACTGACAGCACGGTTATACAAGTAAAGATAATATTTTAATTCTACTATCAAAATTTATTTAATTATTTAATTTATCTAATTAAATTAATTTAAGTTGAATTTAATTTAATTTATAAATTATTTAATTAAATTAAGTAGAATTAATTTATTAAAAAAGATATGACTTTATATGACCTTTAATATAATTTAAATGGCTTAAATAAAAGTCATACAGAATTATAAGAAAAGGTCATACCGAATTTTCTGAAGGAAATAAGTCATACCGAATTTTCTGAAGGAAAAATGTCAAATTGAATGATCTGACAAAAAAGTCATACTGAAGCTGAAGAAAAAAAAGTCATACTGAGTTCTATTAGAAAAAGGTCATACCGAACCTTTTTTTATATATATTAAAAAGTCGTACCGATTTTTTAATTAATAAATAAAAAGGCCATATCGATTTTTAAATATTAAAAGGTCATACCGAGTTATTTTTTATTATATTAAAAAGTTATACCGATTTTTTAATTAATAAAAAAGGTTATACTGAATTTTAAAAGTCATACCCGGCCTTTTAGAAAGTCATACGAGTGTTAAAAAAATGTCATACATACTTAAATAAAGTCTGTAATTTGTCTTGTACTAGAAAGTCATACGAGTTTTCTTCCTCTATAAATATGAGGAGTTCTCTTCATATTTTGTTGTTAAAAATATTCAAATTCAAAAATTTGTATGCATTGTAATATTCACAGATTTCTATGCAAAGTTTGGAATATAATTGTTAAACCAGAACACTTCATGTCGAATTCGTTCTAGATTACTTTATCAATTATAAACTTTTTATCAGATTAATTGTTGTAATACTTTTCAAGTTAAAAATAATATCTTCTACTTGAACAGTATTTCATAAATATTAATATTTCGTGATTAATTAAAATAATATTTTAAATCAGAAATTCCGTGATAATTTTTAGATATTATATAGGTACCAACAATATGTACTAATATTAAAATAATTCAAACAAATTATAGTAAAAGATACAACATTATACAAAAATAATATTTAATAGTGAAAACATACTTTAAATTGATATTGTTTATTTAAAGCTAATTACTAATGAATTTTAATTACTATTATATATATATATATATAAGATATACATTAATAATGATAAAATTTCCTTTAAATTTTATTCCAAAATTATTAAAATTAAAAATTTCAATCTAATTTGAATTGGGCACTAAAACTATATGAACCGTCAATACTTGACAAAAATAAATTCTAATTATTAACAATAAAGTGTTATGTAGGGTCCATTTTTCAGGATCTCAGAATACATGTAGTTTGGAGTCTTGATGAATCTTAGCATTTTTTTCCATAGTATGTAGTGTTCTCTCTCAAATGGAGGATTCTTGATGTTGTTTAGCTTCTGTGAACTCATCTTGATCTTTTTACTGTTTGTATGTCAACAGCCTGCGCTCTAATACCACTTGTTTGAAATGAGAACCACAAAAGTTGTACAGAGGGGGGTGAATGTATAACTTAAAGACTCTTTAAGCTCTTTTAAATTCTGAATGTTGATGAAATGATTTTAACACATATTGTAGCTTTAGTAACTGAACAGTGTTTACTTAGATAAAGATGCGGAATGTAAATAAACACTCAAGATTAACTTTCAATCTAACTGTGTATTAGAATTGAATTGCTAAAATATGAGATTCTAGATATGAATCTCAGCTTCTTGTTCTTGGAAGATACAAGGTATGAATACACTCGATAATATTCAGAGATACTAACTAATGAGACTGTGCATAAACTATAGAGACACATGTCTTTTGGCACATGCTCTCACTAGTCAGTTAAACTAAAATTAGAAATAGACAAAAAATACTTTACATTTGAATACTATCTATTTCTAGCTAACACATTCTTTTGACAGTATTTTGCTTTCAACTTTATCTCTTCTGTCTTTTGTCTTGTTCTTCTTCCGAGCTTCATTGTAGACTTGTCTCCATCTTCACAGGTTTGACTGATCCTGTAATGACAGAGCTTCAAAACCACTTGTCTTGTTCTTCTACAAATCTCCTAGAATTTAGCTTCTTGAATAAATCGAATACATATTTGAATTTACTTTGAGAAATCATAGTGATTGACTTCTCGATTGTGATAGATTTCTCGATCAGTTCTTGCATATAACCACTTCTCGAATGGCTAGACTTCTCGATTAGAATAGACTTCTCGAATGTATACTTGAAACACAAACTTCTCGATTGGTTCTACCCTTGATACTTCTCGATTGCTCCTTTGACCAAATTCTCGATTTGTTCAACTAGACTTCTCGAATCATTCATATTGCATACTTCTCGATTAACTGCAGTTTCCTTGACTTCTCGATTGTAACGACCGGAAAAATTTCGTATAGTTTATAGTATTTAAATATGCTTTTAATATAATTTGTTATGTTTTAGATTATTTTTAATGCATTTATTTGTGTTAGAATTTTTATTAAATAGGAATATTACCTGATATGTGGTATGTGACTTCTGTGTATTATAAAATATTTTATTCTATTTTTATAATTTTTGTATTTGTTTTAAAAAAGGTTATTTCAATTTAGAATTTTCGGACCGACACCCTACAGAAGATTTGAGACCTTATTTTTTGTACATTTATTTTTATTAAAATAGTAAAATCCTCAAAATGACTTTATTTTATTATTTTTGAAACATTATAATTTTTGGGAAATTTTGATATAAATATTGTATTATTTTGAAAATAAATATTTTTATTTATTATCCCATAAAAATTATTTTTGAGCTTTTTATTTTAATTATGGGGTAAAAATACTTTTAATCAAATTAGAGCACCAAAATTTTTCAAAAATATAAATAATTTCAAGATTATAAAAAAAATCAGATTATTTACTAAAAATAGTAAAAAGGCTACCGGGTTTCTTTGGAAATAGGGAAGAAGGTGTTCTTGAGTGTTTTTGAGGATCGAAGGCTAGTTAAAGGTGATTATGATCTCCGTTTTTTGAATATGAATAGTCAAATCGAAGTCATCCCATGTACTATCTGACTATGTTATCAATTTGAATTGCAAATCATGATTATGCAAAGTCGTATATAACTGCCTTTTTTATGTTAAGTTGTGTTGATTGTTTACATGTTTCGTTGCCATGGAGTCATAGATCGTCGAACATGGAGTCACATGGTATTTTTATTATTAATTTTTGAGTCCGTTTTGGGATAAATCGGAAAACGAAGCTCTGACCATCCATCTTTACTTTTCCGGCTTCGTTGATGTTTGTTTATGTGTATGGATGAAATGTACGTGTTCATGGTAGTGTTAGCTTGAAGTCCATTTTTCATTCATGATTTTTCTGGTCACCGCAGAGTTGCAGGAATAATCGGATTTTTCCGATTTTGAATGGTTTGGGCTGGTGGAGGGCAAAATCCAGTGATATTCATATGAATCTTCGGTCAGCTTCTTCACTAAAACCCAGTTTGATCCATCCAAACCCTAAACCTTTTCTAAAAAAATGTTTCTGGGAGTAAAAATTGATTTTATTTTTAAAAATTACTTTTAAATTCAAAAAATGTTTTCAAAATTCAAATAAATTATTTTTATTTTAAAATTATTTAATTTAATTATTTAAATTTATTTGGATAATTAATTTTTAGTAAATGGTTAATTTATTTTAAATATTATTTTAATTAATTAAATATTATTTAAATAAAATTAAAAATAATTGGATTTAATTATTTTGAAAAATAAAAATGATTTATTTATTTAATAATTCCTTTAGCCATTTTAAATGAAGCAAATTTGTTTAAGATCCTAAAAATAATCTGGAAGTGATAAAAATAGTTTCAACTCCCTGATTTATTAATAAACCCGAATTATTATTTTATTAAATATTTAAGGATTCAATAATTATCCGAAGTGGATAATAATGATCAATTTTGACTCAAATAATATTTTAGAGTCTACTACTATTTATTTTACTACTCTTTAATTTTTGAATCTTATATGCTATATTATTTGTGTGCATATTCACCTGCAAATTGATATTACTTGTTTAATTATTATTTAGTGTCCATTATTGATAGAACGCATGAGTAGTTTTTACCAAGAAAGATAATCTATTACAGAAGGGGATTGAATGTAAAAGTACCTAATAATCGAATATGAACACAAGTATGTAAAAAGAAACGTTGTTTTGTATTAATGATATGAATGGAATAAAAAAATCTCTCATGAAATTTTTTGTTTTCAAGAGCTGCTAGGTTATGAAAAATAAGACTTCAAAGTGAAGGGTTTCGGGCATGAAAATGCAGCGGATATAACTTAAAATAATAAAAAAAAAACGAAACTTTATCGCATGATCCATGTATAAATTTGGATGATTATGGTGAAGAAGTTTGTACCTTAACAAAGCTTTCAGTATGCCGTTTAATGGAGGTCCAGAAAAGATGAATCACAGCAGCCCTTTGTTGCAAAGATCGGCTCTCCTAAGAAGTCCACACGAATGCCCGATCGTCCTATGATCACCGGAGTCGGTACTAGCCGAATTGGTTGCCTCTCTCTCTCTCTCTCTTTCTCTAACCTCTCTTGATGTTGTGCAGCTAAGGTTTTTCTCTAAAAACGAAATCTGATGATTAAACCCTAATACTATATATCATTATGTATATAAAGGAGATAGAGAGATTTTGGGCATAACCCTAATATATGTGGTTTCCAAAACCCATTCTGATTTTGGGTTATTATTATTATTAAATCCGAATTCTAATATAATTAATCAAGTCCCACTTAATTAATTTAATAATTAAATTCGAATAATCA
>QRFB01000160.1:105564-132113 GCA_008931105.1 Oenanthe javanica | reverse complement strand
CAACTAAATAGGCATGACTCAACCTAGCCCAAAAGCAACCGACGAGACTGTGTAAATAATGTGATTCTGAAACATGCAAATCAATTTCACNGCCCCCCCCCCCCCCAAAACCCTCCACATTTATTGTGCAGTTCATTCTGAAGTTATAAAAGAATTATATTTTCTTTTTCTATAAAAATGAAGTTTGTTCCACTTGTACTGATATTTCCTTCTTTTTTTTTTCTGGATAATCCAGATGTACTAATATCTGATAAAAGTAAACGAATAAAAGTTACCAGAATAAGATATATAATTATGTTGTGATCTAGTGGAAGTCTGGTTTACTTGAAACAAAAAGTTTATACCACAAGTAAATTCTTTAATTATTAAAACCTTAGGTGAAATTGCTTTAACAGGTTTGACATTCAGCTTACCATACGTATGCCTAGCAGGATTAGCAATACACTTGTTCTTGTGAAACTAGACTAGTACTTTACCCTTTAACTTATCATTGTCTTTGAATGTGATAACCATTTGCGTTATCAGGTGATAGCCTTGATATATTATGTTATAGGGCTATATAACAGAAACATTTTATCGATTAGAATTTGGTCGCTTCAATTGCCATGTTACCTTTTTGGTGGTATTTCTTGTGCCATGTTTGTATTCTCATTTGATATGTTGCATGCTCAGAAACCCAAAAGACGAACATTAGGAGGAAGGTCTCCAGCTTCACCAGAAAAAGTACAGCGTTCCAGGAGTGTAAATGTGGCATCCTCCCCTGATCGACCCCGCGTACGAGGCAGATCTCCAAAATTCAATGCACTAGCTGCTAATTTTGAAAAACCTAATGCTAGGAACCTGTCAACTCCTCCCCCAGCTGTAAAGAAGTTAGATCCACAACCTGGAACGCCTGATTCTACAAAATCACCTTCTAGAGCCACGGCCATAGCAGCATTAACGTCAAAATTTGAGAAACCTGCCAAAGCAAAACTAATGCCCCGTTCTATTAAAGGTATGTATTGCTTGACTTTAACTCCAGATAATTTGGTAGTCTTGACAACTGAAAATTTGAACTAGCAACTCTCATGGGTGAAATGAATCATGTGGCAGCCAATCAAGAACCAGATACAAGCGAGAATTCTATAAGCAGCAGAATAGAAGCACTTACAATAGAGGAGGATGTAAAAGAGGGTGAAGCCGATGATGATGAAGGGCTCCCGACATACCCTTATGAACGGCTTACAATACTCTCTATAGATCCTGTTACAGAAATTGATGTGACCAAACGAGAGGTATTGTTTCCAAATGACATCATGTTTCAACAAGCTTACTTTCACATATATTCAGTTAGTGAGTGTTAAATCTTATTGCATGCAGGCTTATCTTTCAGCAGAGGAGTTCAATGACAAATTTAAGATGACGAGGAGCGCATTTTACATATTACCACAATGGAAACAGAATAAGCTAAAGATGTCACTTCAACTATTCTAAGTCTCTCTCAGTTCACCTTATAACACCAATTTATACAGCTTAGATTGTGGAGAAGGTAAATCATGCTATACTTGGTGGTAGTAGGAGCTTGTTCCCAGTAATTAATCCCATTATACAGAACTTACAAATCAGTTCTTATTGTTGCCATTTCTTTTTTTAGCCTAATGAAAGCCATTTTCCTAAATACGAGAGGGGAGGCTACTTCTGCTTCCAAGAAGCTTGCATTTAATTTATTATGTCAAAACTTTTAGCTAGTTATTTCAGATTTCTCTATGCTTCTCAAGGATAACGGCTATGTTGGCGACTTGCGCTATAGCTTTCGATGTATATGTTGTGTTTTTTTTACTAAGGTGCCGACCTGAGCTTGCATTGGCCAAAGAACTCATGGGATCAGCACTTAATACACACAGGAGAAAATTTAGTGAAGAGATACCTACAAATAACAGAACACATAGGTTGATTTTTATATTTTTTTCGAAATAGGAAATATTCAGTTTCTTAACATAGTGCTGATTGGAGATGATTCTCAATGCAAAGCAGCTTTCTTCAGCTAGAAGCTCCCTTTCTATCTCATTATCTTTGTATATTTTTGATAACTTATTTTTGTATATTTTTGGTGTCAACTGAAGTTGAGGTTCTATGTAGTTGAGAAGTTGTTCGAAAGTATTTCAAATGCCAGCTGATGTTTCATGTTTGTTGCAAAACAAAGCTGCCATTTTTTATTTTTTATTTTAATAATGGTCAACCACTAATAATGGATGATAGCTTGTGTCGTTGTAGAGGAGAATATAAGGGAATAAGCTTCAAGTTGATTTTTTTTTTTTAATTATAATTCCGAAAATGTAAATTAGATGACGAATTTGAAAATCATTTTCTCTTTTGTAGTGGATATATGTTGTAACGGAATTTGTACCTCAATTAAAAATAGGAATACATTTGCCACCGTTTCAACGGTTTGATTCTCAAAAAAAAGTTAAATATAATTTCTATATTTTTCTGAATTATATAATATATATTGTTTATTTTAATCATAAATATTTAAATAAAAAAAATTAGTACGGGAGTAGTAGATTAAAATGCTTTTGAAACTTTCTAATTTTGGCTTCATGGAGTAATTGACTGTAATTTCCGTTTTCAGAATATAACAAGATGTAATGAATGAAGTAGATATAAAATTAGACACATGGGAAGAAGGAAGCTATTTGATGGTTGATGATCATCTATCATATCCATGTTAAAACTATTTGCAGAAAATTATAACAGAAAGATAATTGCAACAATCACTTGTTAGGATTCAGGATTCGAAAGTCCGAAACCTGATATAACTCATTCCAAATGGCAGCCTTGCTAAATTTGAAGGGGCATCAAAGTATGCTGAAGGAAGAGACTAATGTTGGTAGATAGATATGTTATTTTCCCTTAATACAAGTTTGTAGAAAAGGGGTTAAATACACACTTAAGAATTTTGACTAATTCTTGTGGATTCAAAATTTTATTTTGATAGATTTAGTGCTTGGAAACATATAGTGAAGAAACTATTTAAACTATGAATTGAAAACTGATATATTGAAAATAAAACAAGGCAATTTAAAAATTACTGGTGGATTTGTTTTCCACTAGTGAATATTTTGCTTTCAATTAACCTTGATTAGAATAACCAAGTTGCTTACAAGTATGAAAAGCGTGAACAAGGAAAAACAATACAATTGTTTCTAACTTTTCTAGACTTTTCTTGTTCTTGTTCTATCTCTCACACTTTTGTTACAATGAACTACTAAACTATATATAGCAGTTCACTTCCTACATCTATTTTTCTATCGATTGATAAAATGCAAATTGAAATTTCATTTTACAATGTATTCACTAAAATAGATTGTAGCTTTTTTTTCACAATCTCCTTTGCATTTGTCTTGTTCTAAAAAAAATCTTTGTCTTGATCTTTTCCTTGAAGTCTGTGTTGCCTTGAAAGTCTTCACAATCCTGACAAGACTGTCTTTCATTGATTCAGTTTCTGTAAATTGTTGTAAAACTTATCAGTTGATCCTCCTTTGCTTATCTATCAATTGATAGATTATCCATTGATCAATTGATGTATCAATGGATAATTAGTTTATCCATCGACTCCTTATCCATTGACTACCTTTATCCATTGATAACCTTGATGCTTTCATCCGTTGATGGAGATCCATTGATTTGACCTTTGTTGACCTTTATCCATCGAACAATGTCTTTATCCATTGATTCCAATATCTGTTGATCACTTCATTTGAGAGAATTATGATTTAGAATATTTACAATTTGCCAGCCATTCTTCTCATCAGTTGAAGAGCTATCAATTGAAGTCAAATAGATATCGGTTGACTAGATTGTGGCATTCGTCGACATATTACAATCAATTGATAAAATAGAAATATGAATCAACTGCTACACTCCATAATATCAGTTGATAAATAATTTCAATTGACAAATGGTTACCTAGTCAATGAATATTTATAAGTCTTATATCCATTGACTAGTTATAATTAAAAATGAATTCTATATTGTAATTCTAAGAACTTTGTTATCATAAAAACTCATAATTCATAACAATCTCCCCCTATTTATGAATGTGAGGAATATACATAAATTTTTTATTGATGATAACAAAACTCCTAAGTGTAATCAATCTAGAGAGAATTAAAATATTGAACTGTAAAGTAACTAGAGACAGAATGATCATGTACCAGTAACATATGAGTCTTGATGAATGAGTCTGAGTTGTCTATCTTCTCCTTCTTTTGCTTGACTCATTCATTTTATCTTCATTTCCCTTCATCTACCTGTACAGTGACCCTTGCAGAATCTTTTCATCTTCAACATTATAGTCCAATTGACTTGCAAGGTAATTCAATTCCAGATTGGGTAGTTTGCTGGTTTCCTAACATATGTCAATGCACTTCTCTCTACCCTCCATGTCCTTGTAGATCATCATGTAAAAAGGTTCATGAAGTACCTTCTTTCCTTCAGGATTTCAGATTTTCACTATGTCATCCCTTTCTACCTGAAGTGGTGCTTCCCTTATACACTTCATTTTCTGCACAATATCATGTGTAAGCTCCTTTGTTAAATAATATCTTTTGTTGAACAAAGTGTAGATGTTTCTCAAAGTGCCATAACCTTGTTGCAAAACTTGATTGAAGGTAAAAGTTGAATATGAACCATCTGCATAATCAATGTGAAGAAGATCCACATCCTTTTTTTTAACTTTAATAACCATCATCCCCTCAAGCTTGATTGAAACAAAATTTTCAGGCTTGGATTTGAACATCTCTATCTCCTTGGATTGACCACTCCCAGATGTTTGATTTTGATTTTCTATCTCCTTTGGTTTCTCCTCCCTAGCCACCTCTTCATCAACTACACGTTTCCTTTTAACTCTAGAAATTTTAGATTTTTCTGCAGGCTTCTTTGATCTTTGTTTCACCCTTTGCCTCTTCTCACCTTCTTTTCTCCTGGTTTCTAAAATTCTTTCATTCTCCTCATCATACTCCTTTTGTTGAATGGCTAGTTCCTCTTGTGTTTGTTCTTGATGCTTCCTATCTTTAATTCCATCAACTATTACTTTTGACAATAGTTTGTCACCTCCACCTGTGACAGATTCCTTTTTCTTCTTGTCATCTTCAATTAATATACGCTTTCCTTTTTTATCACCAGATTTTGAACTACTTTCATCCACCCTTATTTCTCCTTTCTTCACAGCCTCAATAATTTCTGGCATTAGAGAAATTGGCTTTTGTGCATCAATTTCTTTGTTTTTGCTTGCAATTGAATCAAATTGTTGCACAATTTGTTGAGCCAATGCCTTCTTTGGGTCTTTCTTTTGAATGACATATTTTGTGTTCTTGACCACAACTTCAATCTCCCTCCTCATCTCATCATCATTCTCACCCTTTTTGTTATCAGCAACAGGCTCTTACTCCAAGGATTGAGAAATTAGAGGAGTTTCCAAGAGTCTGCTCATGAGTTTGATTTGAGTGACTTGATTTGCCAGAATTTGCTCCATGCTAACTTTTATAGCCTGCACTCTCTTTGTTAATTCCACAACTTTGTTCTTGGCTATAAACTCAATGTCAAGCCTTTGTTTGATTCTTGTCATCATTGTAAGACTGAGCCTAGAGTCAATTGTTGTGTCAAAGTGTGTTTTGGCACTGTCGATCTCTTCTTTAATCTTCTTCAAGGCTTTTCTTGTTCTTGTTCTATCTCTCACACTTTTGTTACAATGAACTACTAAACTATATATAGCAGTTCACTTCCTACATCTATTTTTCTATCGACTGATAAAATGCAAATTGAAATTTCATTTTACAATGTATTAACTAAAATAGATTGTAACTTCTTTTCACAGTCTCCTTTGCATTTGTCTTGTTCTGAAAAAAAATCATTGTCTTGATCTTTTCCTTGAAGACTGTGTTACCTTGAAAGTTTTTACAATCCTGACATGACTGTCTTTAATTGATTCAGTTTCTGCAAAGATCCCATTCCTTTTTAACTAATTTGGGAAACCTTGATCAATTGATAATTGATGTAAAACTTATAGGTTAATCCTCCGTTGCTTATCCATCGATTGATAGGTTATCTATTGATCAATTGATGTATCAATGGATAATTAGTTTATCCATCGACTCCTTATCCATTGACTGCCTTTATCCGTTGATAGCCTTGATACTTTCATCCGTTGATGGAGATCCATTGATTTGATCTTTGTTGACCTTTATCCATCGAACATTGTCTTTATCCATTGATTCCAATATCTGTTGATCACTTCATTTGAGATAATTCTGACTTAAAATATTTATAATTTGTCAGCCATTCTTCTCATCAGTTGAAGAGCTATAAATTGAAGTCAAATAGATATCAGTTGACTAGATTGTGGCATCCGTCGAAATATTACAATCAATTGATAAAATAGAAACATGAATCAACTGCTACACTCCATAATATCAGTTGATGAATAATTTTAACTGATAAATGATTCCCTAGTTAATGAATATTTATAAGTCTTATATTCATTGACCAGTTACAATTAAAAATGGATTCTATATTGTAATTTTAAAAATTTTGTTATCATCAAAACCTATAATTCCTAACAAGATAAGTGCTGCTTCATCCGACATTCAAGCGTCAACGTCTCATATCGATAATACCTTCTCTAAAATGACATAATTCAAGTTTTCAAAAGTCGACTTTTAAGTGAAATCGAAAAATATTTCAGCATTTTGTCATCTCGAATTCTAACAAATATTTTTTTAAATCGTGAGAATGAATTATTTAAAATTTTACAATTCATCGATAAATTAAGGAATTCGGTGCATATATAATTATATATCTATATCTAAGTCTGACTATGAATAAAAATTACACTAATTTATTAAGGGGTTCATCATCCTTAGCTGTGAATAAGCAGTTTGATTAATGTTATATTTACCTTATCTACTTGCAATTTTAGACGTTGATTAAAGGATATTCTGGTGAATTGGCAGCCGGGAAGAGTTGTGAAGCTTCACGTATTACATATTAATCATTGTGTTTGTCAATCCTGATGTTGATGAATCAACGAGTTGCGTTTGTAGTATAATATTCGTCAATACATGCCAACATTACTTGATTGAGATAAATCATACCGAAACAGATCGAATAAACAAACAGCTCATCCTTTGCTGACTGCTGACTGACTATTCGCAACAATTCAACTAAAGCTAGCTACTTGCATTTGCATGTACAATATTAACCCGTAAACGTCGATCTGTATGCATGAATTATTGTGTTTCATGTGCAAATTACTATTTATCATACTGTGTTTATTATGTATATACTTTAATGAACAATGCTACCATAGTTGTCAATTTGTACTTGACTCTAATATTTACAAAAAAAATTATTAGATTAAGGAGTTGTTAACTTAATGTATATAATAATGCATGTTTTAACCACTACAACTTCACTACGTATTTGTCTAGCAGGAGCCTTTTAAAAACAAGACAGAAGCAAATGATCTACTTTACCGACATTATTAATGATAATGATTTATTTTTTTCCAACTAGATAATGAACTAAAGATTAGTGCTTACATACAAATTACAACACTCCGATGTAAACGCCAAAAGCAAGTAGGCAACGGACATCAATTTGGAAGAGTAGTACCCCATAAAAACCATGTGACTTTCATTAGCCACTTTTTTTTTTATGCCCGTGACTATTCAACTAAATTTCATAGTAACATGACCTGCATCTGGCTCTACGAGATTTAAAACAACCGGATCCTTTTTATGTCGATTTTTATTCGAATTCTCGACCTCCCGTAAAATATAATATGTGAGGCAAAAGGAAAGAAACGTAGCCACGGACAGTTTGTAAACTCAATAAATCGAATCGAACACATCATTAATTTCCATGCCAGACTGTGTACATCCCTGGTTTATCCTTCTAAACCATCAACGCTATCATTCACTAGACATTTTTTTTCCTTTTTTGTATAAAATAATTAGTCAATGAGAGTATATATTTTTTTATATTTTTAAAAGCAAGCAGCCCTGACTTGCAGCTGCACTATATATAGATTTGAAGTGCAACTAACATGCAGCATGTGAAATAAACATCAGACTACAACTGAAAGATAGAGATAAGATTAAGAAATATATATATATGGGGAACCAAAGAATAAGTTTTGTGCCTTCGGTGTTTATTCTGCTCATCATCTTCCCCTTGCTCCTCCTGATAACTCATTCCAAGGCTCAGCTAAGCACGAATTTTTATCGAAACTCGTGCCCGAATGTGGAATCTATTGTCCAAACTGCAGTCAGAAACAAGTTTCAGCAAACATTTGTCACTGCTCCAGCAACCTTAAGACTCTTTTTCCATGATTGCTTTGTCCGGGTAATATTTCATTCCCTAATCTCTGCAAGAACGCACGTATAACATTTAGGAAACTTTCGAATTGATATGAAAATTGTTTGTGTCTAGGGGTGTGATGCTTCAGTGATGCTAGCTTCACCAAATGGTAATGCAGAGAAAGATCATCCAGATGATATATCACTGGCTGGAGATGGATTTGATACCGTTATCAAAGCCAAGGCTGCTGTTGATAGTAATGCCAACTGCCGGAACAAAGTCTCTTGTGCTGATATCTTAGCTCTGGCCACCCGAGAAGTTGTGGCCTTGGTATGTATTATAGACTTGTACTTTTTATCGTACTTGCTATGAATACATATTCTTGAATTCCTGATTTTAATATATGATACTTGTAGACGGGAGGACCGCGATATACAGTTGAACTGGGCCGAAGAGATGGGAGGGTATCTACCAAGGCCAGTGTTCAACGAAAACTTCCACAAGCTACCTTCAACTTAGATCAACTTAATTCCATGTTTTCATCCCATGGTCTTAGCCAAACAGATATGATTGCGCTTTCAGGTACACTTTTTTAAATTATCAGCTCTTCTAAAACATACTCTCACTGTTATTTATTGTGTTGTTTTTCAAGAATATGACAGGAAAGTTTATTTTAATTGTGCAGGTGCCCATACACTTGGTTTCTCTCATTGTAACAAATTCTCCTCGCGAATATATGGAAATCGAATTGATCAAACCCTGAATTCAGGATACGCCGCGCAGCTCAGACAGATGTGCCCATTAAAAGTTGATCCGAGAATCGCCATTAACATGGATCCCACTACCCCACGAACATTCGACAATGCCTATTACCAAAACCTTGTACAGGGAAAAGGCTTGTTTAGTTCTGATCAAATATTATTTACTGATACCAGATCAAGAAGCACTGTTCAACAGTTTGCATCAAGCAATGCTGCTTTCAACAATGCTTTCATTTCCGCTATTACCAAGCTTGGCAGAATCGGGGTTCTTACTGGAAATAATGGAGAGATTCGTCGCGACTGTACTGCAATCAACTAGGCTTATGTACACACACAGACCCTGTTATTCATTAAAAGATGTACATCATTTGTGTTCCAAGTTCATGCTTAATAACGTACTAGAGCAACAGTGGCCTAGTACTTGTTTCTTTCTTAATAATTTCTTGATAGAGATATATCAAGGCATTCATGTTCGATCAATAAATTTAATATATATGTGCCTTTTCACTATCATCTTTTAAGGATTTTTAACTCTTTCTTCTGCTAGTTTGTTGTTTTCACAAGTGGCCAAGTTCATCACGTTTTGTTCCATTACCTAACAAAGCAGCCACTTGAGGGGCTCAAAAGATTAAAGTTTGTGGGGGCACGTAATATTATTTCAAGCACTAGTAGTGTAATTAATTAATTACGGGCTTTCAATCATAAATTAATTTATTTTTTAATAACTTTATTTGTTACATTTTTTAACTCAAGAAAATACACATGGATGAATTATTGCTTTCTCATTTAACACAACTCCTACTTTTTCCTTTTTTAAAAATATTAGAAGCACATTTTGATATTTATGTAATTATGTTTTCTGACACAAACATAATTACATAAATAAAATAAATCAAAAATTATATAATAATATTTTTATGCATAATATTAAATAAAATCAAAATTTCTTTTGAGAGAATATATACAAATTATAAAATTAAAATATTTTTAACATTTTCAACAAAATTTTGCAACTTATTTGGCACTTCCACCTATCCAATGTTTTTATTTATTATAAAATTAAGAAATTTGAAGGTTGTGACTTTTTCAGACTATAAATTAATGGACCAAATCGAAATTTGAATAAAAATTCAGAAGCAGAATATGTGTTTTTGGTAATATAAATAAATATACTCAAGCAGAACCGCGTGTGCTCGTTTCCCTCCACACAAACTTAAATATAAGAGGGAGAGAGTTATCATGAACCAATCAAAACTTAAGCCTCACTACCCTCATCACCTCACTACTACATGATTCGACTTTCAAACCAAACGCACCAACACATTCATTCTTCATCTCAAACACCACCACCATCATCTTCCTCTATCTCCCTTCCCAAGGTGAATATCAAAATATCTATATATTTGTGTGTGTGTGTGTGTGTGTGTTTCTGTGTGTCTGTGAAGTGTTGTGATATTACAGTACATGACCCGTTGATTAATTATTGCTTGTTTGTTATAGAATCCCATTTCGAAATGTGGTGGTGCTGCTGTTTTTTTATGGAAACACAAGTCATTTCTTGGTGGTCAGTTCCATAGTAGACACTTGCTGCTTACATTTCATCCCACTCGTCCAAGAAGACAACATACACCAGGTATTGTGCTCTACTTCTCTTTTTATATATAAGAGAGAGAGAGAGAGAGAGAGAGAGAGAGAGAGAGAGAGGTTCATGCTCTGTAGAGAACACATTTTAATTAGTCTCACACTAATATGTGTTCTCTGTTATTTCAACATATATGAATACTATTCAAATAGATGCCTAAAAGTGGTCTGAATCTTAGCCATGGACATGATAATTTATAAGGCTATTAATAATGCTATGACTTATGAAGGAAGCTTAATTTCTTCTGTTTATATATACAAAAGAGGTTGTTTCGCAGCTTGGCTGTTGGGGATATCCCCTGTCTTCTAGTAATTGCGATAATTATAGCGCGTCTTGAAAAAAAACCGGGATGTTCCTTTAAGTCCCCACTTTGCCACCTTAACATAAGTTAATTCCTACTACTATGAATTTGCAAGTTACTGTATTATTTATTAAGAACATTGCGGTTTATGTTAGATTACCTTCCTTCCCAAACATAATGGATTAGCAGAATGGAAGAAAGGGGCCTGTTGTTCATGGTATTTTAACCTGGTTGATGGGAATCGGAATGTTATTGCCATGTGCTAGTGTTTGGTTGAGAGGTTTTCTTAATTGGAATGGAAAACTTATTCCTGTTAAGTGGATAACTTATTCCTTAAAGAACACGATTTGGCTTTGTTTGAAGTCAACTCACAGTGTAGGTCTACTCTCTTATATTGTTTTTGAGAAAATAACTTAAAAGGGAAACTAGAAAACGAAAGATTGGATGAAACAAAAGGAAACCACATTATAAATGCAGTATATTCCTGGTCAAGCTCTAGAAGAAGCTCACTTAATAGTGTTTGAAAAAGTCATAGAAGCTAAGTGAGTTTAAATGATTTTTTTTCCTACTGAAAATTCTGAATTTGGGAATAATATATGCATATAAAGGAATTGTACTTTCGCCAAGCTGTGTTCTCCCATTGACTGAGGAAAATGTTGAGAAGGTGTTGGATGAAGTCCGACCTGGCTTGATGGCTGATGGAGGGAATGTTGCTCTTCACGAGATTGATGGCCTTGTAGTAGTCCTAAAGCTACAAGGTGCATGTGGGTCTTGTCCAAGTTCAACCATGACACTAAAGATGGGGATTGAAACTCGTCTCCGGGATAAGATTCCAGAGATTATGGATGTGGAACAAATCCTCGACACTGAGACTGGCCTCGAGTTGAATGTAGAGAATGTTGAAAAGGTGAGAGGAATGAAACTGCATTTTTACTCTTGATGTAGATATGTATAACTCATACGGATGAATAATTTAAATATTTTTAAAGCTCTATATTGAAGGCAAAGAAGTATATTCATTAAATTGCCACATGTTTTTCATATTGCAAAGGCTAGTAACTTATGAACATAACTTAGATCACCTAAAAATGTGTATAACATAAGATACTAGTTGGGGGCGCAAAGTGATTCCCTTGTCCATGATACTGAATATGCTTTATAACAGATTCTTGGTGAAATTAGACCATACCTGACTGGCACAGGCGGCGGAGTCTTAGAATTTGTGCAGATTGATGACTTTGTTGTCATAGTACGGCTCAGTGGTCCTGCAGCTGGAGTGCTGACAGTTCGCGTGGCTCTTACACAGAAGCTGAGAGAAAAAATACCATCAATTGCAGCTGTGCAGTTGATAGAGTAAATAAACATAATGTAGAGAACAGCATATAGTACCTGTAAATTTTCAGATTTTAACAAGAAACACTCTTGATTCTCATTTAATTCCTGAGGTAGAGTTTTTGTATTGAAGTCACTCTATCGTATATCCACACCACATTTATAAATTATAGAAGTGGTATACCTGCATATGCTATTGAAGACACTTCTGCTATATATCTACAGATCAGAGTTTGGCTTAGCTAGTTGGTCTGGAGAGAAGGCACAAGTTTAAATCCTAATAGCAGCCACCAACATTTCTTTTTTTTGCTACTATATTTTTCTGGTTGAAAAACATTAAGCTTGTGTTGGCACACCCTCAAACTTGTGGACTTGTGGTTGGCTCCACCACTGATTATACCTTGTAATCTGGTTGTAAAGACCTCTTAAATTTGTGAAATTATTTTTAAACATATATTAGTATACAGTGAGCTAAAATCAGTGAGGACCTGCTACTGTTGTAAACCAAGTTTTATAGTCCAACTACATGGGATTACATCAACTTACTGCTAAAAATGAAACCGGTCGCAATAAAAATAAATTTTAATTTATAAGTTGTTATTCCACAAGCACTAGTATTCTACAAATCAACAGGGAACGCTCGCAATAAATTTCGTGGAAAAGTTAAGCATGTGAGCCCATGTGCCTGCATCCAACTCCATCTTCCACAAGCCGGAGGCCAACCCCAAAACTGTTCATGTTTGTTTGAAGATGACACTGTCCCCGTTTGGGGTTCCCTATTTAAGAAATAAATTATTTATTCTTTTAAAAACTAAATATTTAATTACTTTTTTCTGAAAATAAGTACTTAATTTAAAATTGTCTCTCATTTTACTTACTAGTAACTATACGAGTGACATTTATATAAGGAGGCTGGGGAAAGAAATTAAGCATACAACAGACGAAAAATTGCAGAAAGCATGCAATAACCAAGCAAAATTTTCTGCGGAAAAATTATGCATGTTAAAGCATAAGGACAACTAAATCAAACCCTTTCCAAGTATATATAACATAAGCTACTGTTGAAATTTATGGCACAGTGTTCCAACTATGTCTAAGAACATTTCAATGGGTTTTGAAAATACTAACATTCTCACTCTTCTATCTTCTTCTCAATTTATGCATACTTTCTACGTTCAGCTTTTGTTACACTGTATAATGCTGTTGAATTGTGTCGATATCCAAGCCTTTTAGCTTCACCACTGATTCAACGTGTCCCTTCAGGGTGTGCAATTCTCGAAGCCTACACAAAAAATACAAAATATTATTCCCGAATACCTTTAAAGAAAGTGTAACTTTGTACCTCTTATACGTCAAGCTAATATTTGTTGACTTCCATAATAGTACCTGGCAACTTCAGCTCGTCTCTTGGCCTGTTCAGCAATTTCAGATAGTTCTCTATAACTGTTCTTGTCATTGAAGATGTTAGATTCTGCTGGTGGTTGAAGGCCATGTAAAGTTCGCTGAGCATGAGCCCATTGGGCTTCTCTCTCCTCTTTTCCGTAATCTTTTTTGGTGGTGAAGGCGGTCTGTGGCAGAATAAAAAAAATGTTGCATATCATTGAGAAGAAAATGAACAGAAACATGGAGTAAAAACACAAGTTTACATAGAGTACCTTGTTCTCTAGTAGGTTGAGCCAAGCTTTTCCACTCAAAGCATAACGAGTGGCAAATTTCAAAATGTCTAGGGGGAAATAGAAGACAATACTATAGAGCCAAACGACACCAGCCCATCCCCATCCACAACTGTGCATTCTTGCAAAACCCCAGTTAAAGTACACAGCTATGATAGTTGCAACCTGAAAGAAGAATCGAATTATTTCTTAAGACATCTTCAATTGAGATGAAATATAAATTGATCATATAGAGGAAAGACATACAACTCTTACCAGTTGTGCCAAAATAAAAGCACCAAGTAACAAGTAACCAGGACGTTCCACAAAGGACCAGCTGCGTGATCTAGTGACAAATATGAGTGCCTGGCTCACAATACTGACTTGCAGATAAAGAACAGCCATCATTTCATCAGGATTATCTCTAATAGGTCTCACTCCAAATTTCTCCTGTACCATATGTAAAAAGAAAGTAATTAAATCATTGCCAAGCATTAGGACCAATAAAATAGTTAAACATGATTATTCATATAGTAAAACATTATATTTTCCTACCGGGAAAAAATTTGTATCCTTTATTAACCAAAAGAATATCACAGTCAACAATGCCAAATAACCTCCAAGCACAATGCCAGTAGCAAATATCTCCTTCAGCTTCCAACTATCAGGCATTGGTGAAGGCTTTACTCGATCCTTGGAGATTGTCATAATAGTGCCTTACATAATGATAGAAGATGTGCCGGGCAATGTTAGTGGAAGAAAAATTAGTAAGAAAGAATAATACAATGTCCAAAAAGTTCGACTAAAATATCTCACCATCATTTAGGATAGCAATGATCAAAACCATGAAGGGAGAGAAGTCGAATTTCCATATCAAAGCGATAAACATGAACCCAAACTACAAAAGAATAAGTGAACAGAGTTAGATTACCTCACAGCCACATCTATAATCCTTGTGTTATGGTGTTCAAGCTTTTATCAAGAACTTACCACAATACGGATTGTGATAGAGACTGCGTATATCTGCCAAATAAAAAAGATAAAAATCAGTTTAATCTAAAAAAACTCTCATTTTAATGGAGAGAGAGGAGAACAACTAACTGTGTAATTCTTCATCCTCTGGAATATTGCTCTGCTGGTTAAGACTGCACTTATGATGACACTAAGTCCAGGTTCAGTAAGCACAATGTCAGAAGCACCTCGTGCTGCATCTGTTGCATCAGCAACTGCTATTCCTATATCTGCCTTTTTCAGAGCAGGGGCATCATTGACACCATCCCCAGTCATACCACAAATGTGCTTTTTTTCCTGTAACCTCTTTACTATTTCATACTTATGCTCTGCAAATTGAGGGAATTAATTTTAGAGCACTTTCAAAAAATTCGAAAAAGACAACCAAAACAAGCAGATGACGTATACATCAAGGAATGATCCAAAAAAACATACCCGGAAACACTCCGGCAAACCCATCTGCCTTCTCAATTAACTCATCTACAGGAAGTGAAGCAATTGACGCGTCCTTGTTTTGACCCAGTAAGGCAGCAGACGGATACATATTTGTCCCCATCCCAAGCCTTCGGCCAGTCTCCTTTGCAATGGCAAGTTGATCACCTAGACATTTAAAACATCTATAAGAAAGAAGCGACAGAATATAACTGTGTTGTTAATATGAAAGATGAATATATTACCAGTAATCATTTTGACATTTACACCGAGATTTAGAGCCCTGCGTATAGTCTCTGAACTGTCATGTCTGGGAGGATCAAACAGGGACAACAATCCAACAAACTGCCATGGTCCACCTTCACTATCTTTTGATTTCTGTGGAACTTCCTATAAATGTTCAAAAGCAGCATCAACAAGCACATATCAATTGGATGAATAAGAGAAAAGTTTCATGATTAAGGTTTACTGCATAAGGTGACATTGCAAACCTGTCTTGCAACAGCCAACGATCTTAATCCACGTTCTGCAAACTTATCAATAATTGCGTGAACCTTCTTTTTGAGATCTTCCTTGCAATTGCATAGGGTCAAGATCTGAAAATACATACGAGAAAAACTGAGCAATAATTTAAATCATTTCTTTTATAAAAAACAGAAGCAAATTTGTTAGAAAGAATACTGTACATATAAGTTAAGGTACCTGTTCAGGGGCACCCTTACTAGCTCTATGCCAGTTGCCTTCGGAGTCAATGAAAGTCAAGGCAGTCCTCTTGTCCACGGGATTGAACGGGAAGAAATGCACCTCTTTTATACCAGCTCGTGCCTAAATGATAGCAAGTGTACAGAGACATCACTTGTAATCTTCTTTTTTCCACCCAAATGACCTAATTACAGAATAAAGATAAGGAGAAAATTAATAACAAACCTCTTTAGGATCGGCTAGAGTTCCAACAATTGCTGCATCAATGGCATCCTGGTTTTCTGTCCTAGAAGCTCTGGCAGCACAAAGTAGCACATATTCCTTATCTACGCCCCTCGCGAAAACCTCAATTAAATTTTTATCAACAGTCAGCTTGTTAAGGGTCAGTGTTCCTGTCTTGTCACTGCAGAGAACATCCATCCCAGCCATCTCTTCTATGGCAGTCATTCTTTTTGTAATCGCTCCCTGCTCTGACAGTCTGTGGGATCCAATAGCCATTGTAACAGAAAGCACCGTGGGCATAGCGATAGGAATGCCTCCAATCAATAAAACAAGGAGATTGTCAATTCCATCCCTATACTTCCTGTGTTGAATTGGGTACATTACTATTATCTCAACTAGCATTCCGACAGCTATGGAACAGATGCAAAAGTTTCCAATTGCAGTGAGCACTGACTGAAAGTGCCCAACCTGGTTGGTGCTGTCCACAAGATGTGCAGCCTTCCCAAAGAAAGTGTGAACTCCAGTAGCAATGACAACAGCTTCAAGTTCACCTTGTTTGCATGTAGAACCAGAGAAAACTTCATCATAAGGATTCCTTGTCACTGGTAGAGATTCTCCAGTGAGGGCAGATTGATCAATCTTCAAGGGATCACCCTCAAGAAGGCGCGCATCAGCAGGAACAATATCTCCTAGTTTGATACTGATTATGTCTCCGGGAACCAAAATGGCAGCATCCTGCTCACTCCATCGACCATCTCTAAGAACCTGCACACCGGAGCCACCATGATACATGAGAAAATTGCAATGTACATTTTTTTCACCAATAGCTAATACTGATTCAACAAGTAATTCTTTAATTATTCATTTATGTGCTCATTTCTGAGTTCAAATATATGAAGTAGATGTGACACTATATATACCTTAGTTTTGGGAGCCAGGCCAGCCATAAGTGCAGCAGCAGCATTTCCAGCGACATTTTCTTCCCAGAAACTAATGGTGGAGTTGATTATAAGCAAGCATATGATACCAACAAAATCTTGCCAATCAGGAGGCTTTCCATTACCATTAGCCAACACAATTGCCATTATAGCTGCTGCTTCCATGACCCAGGATAGTGGATTCCACATGAACCCAAGAAATTTCAGTATTTTACTCTCCTGTAATTAATAATTTATTAAACTATTAGAAGCTTATTAAATAGTAATGATCAAATTTAAACAGTTTTTACAAATGAAAATACCTTTTTCTCTTCCAATTTGTTGGGCCCAAAGATTTCAAGCCTGTTGGCTCCTTCATCTCCTGATAATCCTTCCCGGGTACATTTCAACTGCCCAAACACTTCCTCTATAGGAATCTTTTCCTGTTATTTGAAAGTAGTTGGTAAGTACACTATCTCTTTGTAAGCAGAAGGAATCAAATTTATGCCGCACTTGACAAATTACATACTATAAAATTGACAATTTTGGTTAAATCTACTATATAGATGGACATTATCTAGCCCAAACAATCATGTGTAATTTTATCATAAATTTAACCCATAACCAAAATTCACAAGAACATGTCATTGGCTCTGGACAACTTTTCTTTAATACTTATTCAGGGAGACCGATAATAAATAACTGTCATGGAGTGATGACCGATAGCAGTAGCCTCATCGGCTCAAAATGAAACATTTTCAATGTGCTTTGTACCTCGCAAAAAAAGTCTTGTATAGGGGTATCATTGGAAATATAGGAAACTCCAAGGTTATAATAGGCAAACAAAATATCCAAGTCAAGACTCTATACAGAAATAATATACGGACTAAAGTGAGAGTACCACGGAAAAGTACCATATGTGGTCCGTAAAAGGACAAATTAGCGATTTTGTGATAACATGTTAACAATATTATCTAAATGCAACCGTTAACTATTAATATCGATGCAAATTATATCACTCACAGAATCAATCATTTAAATTCTTACATTAATGTATTATCCTTAATTAAAAGCGGGTACACACAAATACATACAAGGATAAATATATTATGTCTTTACTCTATATATATTCATACGATCTACAACACCAAAAAAATCTATAATTCATTTATATATACCAAGCATTATTAAAATAATAGAGAAATTTTGTTAAATTTAACAGAGGGTTAAGTAGATTTACACAATAATATATAAAGCAGGCTTAATTATGGTCCGTAAAAGAGGAACTTCAATCAGATTCAAATCGTTCGTTGTCTTTTATGATATCAGATCATTACTTAAGCTATGCTCAAAATAAGAACTTTCAACAAATAGTCAACAATAATATTAGAACAATTAACGAAACTTTTTTGTTAAAGAAAACAGAGGGATAAGCAGACTTATACGATAACATAATTAAAGCTTGTTTAATTATAACCTGTAAATAAGGAACCTCTGATTCAAATCATTTGTTTCGTCTTTTACGATATCAGATCATTAAATAACATATCATCTGAATACGAATCAACAACAAATACTCACGAATAAATAAACATTCTATTTCGCTAAATACAGAAAAACAACACACATATATGTGTGTATAAACGTGCATAAATAGAGGCAAAATTTGCAATAGTTGATTAACACTTAACAGCATCAAATCAAAGCACATATATGTAATATGTGTGTGTAATGTTATAGTCAATTACGCTGTATGTATCTATACATCCGTACACACACAGAGAGAGACATGCATCTACATAGACGTATATATATAGAGAGATAATGATATATAGGTGAATTGATCTGCAATAGTAGATTAACAGCAATGAAGAAAAGTGTGTGTTTATATATATACATATATTTATATAGATGAGAGATTAAAGTGAAGCATAAGAGTCGAGAATGAAACAGATTGACAAAGCGCGCACACACACACACACACATATATATATATGGTGCAGAAGCATATATAAGGGAATAGATGAAGGAATACCAGATCAACAGTTTCGTTTTTGATATCTTCTAAATGACTCATTGCGATTCAATACCACACCCCGCCGCCGAACAATCCAGAGTGAGAGAGAGATTGTATGTATAGCGAGAGAGATTGCGAGAGAGATTGAGAGAGAGACGTAGGAGTAGTAGTATGAGTAAATGACTAGAGGAGAAGTATAGTCATCATCATATTGAAATAGGGCTTTTTAAACCCCAAAATCACACGGGTTTATTTTCTGAAATTGTACCACTCTTTCTTTTCTTTTCTTTTCTTTTTACGAAAGTATAATTTATCGTGTTTATTATGGACAAAATCAACTAATATTATCGTGATATGAGTAGATACTGTATGACATATTTGACATTATAAACATTGGTTTGCATCCTTTATTAATACTATATTCTAGTCCATTTTGCACGGATTTTAAATTTTTATGGCAATATGAGCAAGATGATATAATAAATATTATTAAATTTTAATATTTTGCTAATATAATTTAAAACTAAATTCTATGAAAGTATTCTTAGAATTAATAATATACTTTTAAAATGTGGCTGAGGTATAAGTTCAATTCTATATATTATTACTTGATTTATTAAAAAACTAGATTTTAACTCGTGCGATGAACATATATTTTATTTTATTATTTAAATTATTTATTTTATAAATATTAATATTTTTTATAATTTTAAAAAGTCTTTATACATTATAATTATATTAGTTTTTTAATTTATTTAAATTATATTTTTACATTAAACAAATTAAATATAAATAAGAAAATATTAAAATATTAAAAATAAATATGTACATCGCACAAAATATAAATTTTAATATATAAATATATAAAATTTTACGATTCGATTTTAATATATCAAACATATTTTTAATATTTTAAGATTATACATATTAGATTTAAATATATTTTTGATAAGAACTCAATTATATTTATATTATATATAATTTAATAGGTATTATGGTATATGAGATATAATATACGTATATGTTAATAATATGATAATATAATTATTCATTTGAATAAGTGTTTTATGTTATTGATTTTCATTAGTGTTGTATTAATTACAATTTATAAATAATTATATAATATATAAAACTGTAAATGTTACTATATTTTTAATTAAATTTAAACATTAAGTTAATATTAAAAAATAAAACAATATATAAAAATTACCGTCATAATAATTTTTACATCCCACTTTTTCATACTCATATATGACACGTTCCTTATTGAACCAAACATAATACTCCATATTAATATTTAATGTGTGTTATGGAAATTCAACCTCTAAAATAACATTCTTTTAAAAATATAAATGACTTTTAATTATAAAAATAGTTAACAGTAGTACTCAGTTATAGAAAATTAATTCAATATGAATTTCTCATATATAAATTGATTAAATTTAAAAAATGTATTAATATTTAGTAATTTATATTATTTTAATTTTAATTTAATTTTTTTATTTATCAAAAAGCATGATTCAAAGTATATGATAACGTGTTTTTGATATAGTTATATATATATATATATATATATATATATATATATATATATATATATAGTAACAAAATAGAATGTGTATTTAATATATTATGTCAATGTTGAACTCTTAGGTGGAGAACTCAAATAATTTTTTTTTATAAAAAAAAACTAATTTCTTCAAGTCGATCCAAACCAATAAATTAATAAGATTTCTAAGTTCTCAATATAATAACTCATGTAAGTGTAACTCATTCTCTATATAAAGTTACATTAATATCTTCTTAAATAAGATATGCTAGGATTTACCTGATTTTAGGAGTAGGGGTATGCCCAAAGTCATACGGTTTGTAATCTCACAAAATGTGGGGTAATTTCTAATTAAAAAAATATCTTAAATAATATCTTAAATATTTTTATAGAAAATATTTAGATAAAAAAAACTTTAATCTTTCTTCTCACAAAAAAAATTCACGGCCTCTCTCCATCTGTATGTAAACTTCTAATATTATCTCTACTCTAATATTATAATAATAATAATAATAATAATAATAATAATAATAATAATAATAATAATAATAATAATAATAATAATAATGTCTGATATATGATATGTGTCTATATAAATCTAACATGAAAAGTACTTTAATGTTTTAAACCAATTATAAAAAGATTTTCTAAACGGAATAGAATTCTCCGATAAAAATTCGTAACTGTCTTTTCTGTCTGGATTACGGGGTGTTTCAATTGAATTTTGGATGTTGGACTACCTCAGAATTAAAGATAAATTTGTAAGTTTTGTGTGGACCGTAAAATCGTCCAATTCTGATTTATGAAACTCAAAATATGGCCCAAATAATGTAAGTACAACAATAATTACGAATTTTCTTTTTAATTTAACTCCAAAATAGTTTTTTAAGTTCAAATTTATATATTAGTAAGATATTTAATAGAGTTTGAGTTATAATATAAAGTGAACTAAGAAAAATTATAGTTGTTAGGATTTTTAATAATAATTATAACTTATAAATAATTAGTGTATAATATTATGTAGTTATTAAGAATTGATCATTTGACTTTTGGTAGTATTCAGATAAGATCTTTCTTACTCTTATTATATACTAGATTTTAACCCGTGCGATGCACGAATATTTTGTTTTATTAATTAAATTATTTATTTTAAAAATATTAAAATTTTATAATTTTAAAAAGCCTTAATATATTATTATTATATTAGTTTTTTAACTTATTTAAATTATATATTTTTACAACAACCGAATTAAATATAAATAAAAAAATTATGAAATATTAAAAATAAATATGCACATCGCATAAAATATAAATTTATATTATTAATATATAAATACGAAAAATTTTATGATTTGAAATATCATGAACATGATTTTTTTAATATATCAAACATATGTTTAATATATTTAAGATTATAAATATTATATTTAAATATATTTTTAATAAGATCTCTATTATGTTTATTTTATATAAAATCTAATTAATATTATGGTATATGAGATATTGAAACGCCCGAGAAAATTATGTGTATTTTATAATATTTAAATATGTTTTTAATATAATTTTTGGTGTGTCAGATTTTTTATTATTATTATATATGCATTTATTTGTGTTAGGATTTTTAATAAATAGAAAAATTACATGTTATATGTTAAGTGACTTCTGTATAGCGTAGAATATTTTATTTTATTTTCTATAATTTTTGTTTCGTTAGAATAAGATTAATTCGATTTGTAATTATCGGACCTAGCGTTGCAGGAGACTAGAGACCCTGTTTTTGATACCTTTACTTTTATGAAAATGATAAAATCCTCAAAATAAAATTATTTTATTATTTTTGAATCATTTATAATTTTTGGGAAATTTTGACATATATATTATATTTATTCAAAAATATTTATTTTTATATTTTATCCCATAAAAAATATTTTTGAGCTTTTTATTTTAGTTATGGGATAAATTATCTTCTAATTAAAATTAAGCCCCTAAACTTTCTAAAAATATAAATAAATTTTAATTAATAAATTTTTTATTAAACTTACCAAATAGATCAACAGGGCAGCATGGATTTGGGGAAGAACACAACTTTTTGGGTTCTTGGGTTCAATCACTTGATTCAACGTGTTAATGGTGTCCGATTTTAGAGTTCTAATAGTCAAATCGAAGCTGGTAACGAGTGATATCCATGTATACTGTCAATTGCATGTAGAAATTTGTTAATTTTGAATTCATGATTTTCGGTTTTTACTTGAATTTGTGGGTTAGCTTTTTGTTGATTGTTTGTTTGTTTTGATTAATGGTTAGCTTCCTCGTTGAATACTGAGCATGTTGATAGTTTTAAATTTAATTTTGATGTCTGATTTTGAGTTGGCCGGAGTTTGGTCGTGAGTTACTTGCTTTGGCCGAAAAATAATTTGCAGAGCTCTGTTCTTGATTGTGTTTACGCAACTGAGTTGTATGAGTTTACGTGAGTATGTGGGTATGGATTTGTGTGTGTTTGCGTGTGTTTGTTAGTCGTTGGAATATTTTCCATGTGTTTGTGAGTTGTTGTAATCCTAAATATCAGTTTAAAACTTATACAACCAAACATCCTAAATCTCAGTTTAAAACTTATACAACCAAACAGTGTAACGCATCCAAGTTACATGAAACTCTAAATTACTGAGGGGAGTTGCACGTAACCAAACGAGGCCTTAATGATTCATTTTTCGATTCAGGATGAAATTTTGAGTGCTCGGATGTTGAATAATATAATTGAATTAGTAAAATTTTATTTTATATCTTAAAATTGTTTTAATGTAGATACACAGTTCACAATTCTTAAGGCGGATGATAATTCTTATCTACTTACTATGTTGTACGAGTATTTATTTTTCTTAATTAAATTTGAAATTGACTTTGTAACAAAAAGCAACCAAACACATGAATCAACAATTGCGATGATAAAGATAACTAGTATCATCATCTTTCCACGAGGGGACAATACCAAAAAAAATCCCACGAGGGCGAGGGGGAAAAACAGAGTGCTAGTCTTCTTTTTTACCTAGAAGCTAAATTCATGTGAAGACTTGAATTGTATCGTACACTTAATTGACTTTTTAAAAGATCACGAGATTGACTAGATGTGTACTAGAGTGAAGAAATACAATGACAATCAAACTTGAAGACATGACAGAGTATGATCCTAGCAATACATGCAGCAACCAAGTTTAGTTGGAACAATATCATCCACAATCAGTGGCGGAACCATTAAATTGAATACACCTGCACGCCCTAAAAATTATACTCTCTCCAATCTGGATTATTAGTCGTTTTACCCTTCTGCTAATATTCCATGTTACTTCCAATCGTTTTAGGTTTTCAAAGCATATTAAATACTTAATTTTACTGGGGTATTGTGTATATTGATTGATTTATGGCTTTAACCACATTAATATTTACCAGAATACAATTAACTCATTCTCGCAAAATAATTTTATTCCACAATATAATGAGTGAGTAACATCGTTTTCGGTCTTGACCAGTTTTCTCATGTTCTCTGCCTCTTACCGATCCCGGCCGATCTTCAGCTACCCTCTTTGCATAGTGCATAATCTTGGTAAAGCTGCGGAAACTAAGCATAAGAACGGCTAAGAGCATCTTCAAAACACTCCAGGCAGCATTCAACACACTTGGACATGACAGACGCAACATCTTTCTGTTCCGAAACTTCCACTTCTCGTCTTCTTGGCCTTTGATTTTAAGTTGTTCTTCGAGTTCATGAATCTTTTTCTTAGCATTTTCTTCGGCTTTCCTCTTGTCCACTACTATTTGTCCAGCACTTTTAACTGATGGAGGTTCATTTTGTGGCTTCTTGGCTGGAAAGAGTATAACGCCCTGTTCACCAGAACATACAAAGGAGGCAAAGGGTAAAGTAACGAACGGAGGGCAAAGATAAAGCTTGGTTACTTGATTAGTTAAATACCTTAATATTTTGTGAATCTATCAGCAACATTGCAAGCCGATCAATTCCCATTCCCCATCCACCAGTCAGGGGCAGAGTTGTACAGAAAATTTCATCCAAGGCCATCGTCACCTGATTGACGATCCTAAAATACTACAAGAGTAAGAATAAGATTTCCAGATATTGAGAAAAAATCTCCTTAATGATGTGCCATGCCTTTAATTGGTCTGCAAACCATTGTCTTTGTACCACAGGATCATTCAGAGCAGCTGCAGCGCCGGGTTATTTAGTGTCTCGGGACAAGTAAAATGACTTGGCTAGTGTATAAAGAAGCTGGACAGCGTCGGAGGTTTTCAAAAAAAAATGGGTCGGTACCACCACGCCGGGTCTGGGACACTTGAGTTGTTTATAATTTTTATGGTACAAAAGCTGCTGCCCTTGCATTTTGTCCAAAAAAAAGCTGCCGGCCTTGTGACTGTTTTAAAATTGTAACGTTAATAAATATAACGTTGTAATAACAACGGTTAAATTTTAAAATTTTTAAAATTTTTAATCACTTTAATTTGATTATTACAATTTTAACACTAATAAATTAAATTATAAAATCATTTTATTAAATATATAATATAATAACAATATAAGGGGTCCTATAAAATGTGAAAAGTGAGCTTAGCATTGGATGAGTTGGGGTCACTTTTTTTAAAAAAACCCACTTCGGGTGATATGGTAAGAAACTGTCAGAGGGGGAGGGGGAAGTGACCCCGTCCGCTGCTGTTGCTCTCAGCCCCGTGTACGGTGTACGCATTGCAAAGCTGCAGAGTTATAAAAAACTGTTAAGACAGGGTATGAGGGATGGGGAATAATGCACTGGACAGTGATTTTAATTTTAAAGACGGTATATCACATCTATAATCTATACTTACTGTGTTATAAAAACCAAGTAGAGAATTTTTTTTAACAAGCTGAACTGTAAAAAAAAATTTAATCGTCCAATTTTAGGTGAATCATAGAAACGATCCCAGCCATTCAATTTTAATAAAATTTAAAATATTAATCTCCTAACTAAAATGCATCTCTCATTAATCTCTAAACTAAAATATTTCACGTTAATCTCCTAACTAAAATACATCTCTATATAAAACACACAAATATTATCTTATTAAAATATAAATACAAATAAATTATATAAAAATATATACATATAATATTAAATAAAGTTTAAATTATTATTATACATTTATATAAATAAAAATAAATTTAAATCATAAAAAAAATATTAAAATAAAAATATTAAAAAATTAAAAATTTGCATTTGTGCATCGCACGGGACATAAACTAATCTATACTATATTATTAAAGCCGAAAGATTAAAAGTTTTGGTCGTCGGTTGGTTTGGTACTGGGTGAACCATAGAAAAGATCTTGACCGTCCAATTTTAAGTGAATTATAGAAACAATTTTAACCGTTGAATTTTAATAAAATATAATTTTAAAAGAATATAGTCGTACATACAACTCTAACACCAGTAATCCAATTTTATACAACTCATCAGAGATAAAATAATATTATATTATATTTAAATTATATTCTATATTTTTATTTTATAAATCCTACTTATCCTATAATTTTTATTTAATATATTATTAAAATTTATCCTATAATTTTAATTTAATATATCATTGAAATTTATGATAACATTGAAAGTTTGGTAGTCGGTCAATATTTGGG
>QRFB01000160.1:65330-105532 GCA_008931105.1 Oenanthe javanica | reverse complement strand
ATAGAAACAATCTTAACCGTTGAATTTTAATAAAATATAATTTTAAAAGAATATAGTCGTACATACAACTCTAACACCAGTAATCCAATTTTATACAACTCATCAGAGATAAAATAATATTATATTATATTTAAATTATATTCTATATTTTTATTTTACAAATCCTACTTATCCTATAATTTTTATTTAATATATCATTAAAATTTATCCTATAATTTTAATTTAATATATCATTGAAATTTATGATAACATTGAAAGTTTGGTAGTCGGTCAATATTTGGGCCGGATAGTTGATTAATTGTTGGGCCTAATTTTAAAATATTAATCTTCTAACTAAAAAACAATCTCATATTAATCTTCTAACTAAAATATCTCACATTAATCTCCTAAGTAAAATACATCTCTATACAAAACAAACAAAAATTATCATATTAAAATATAAATACAAATAAATTATATAAAAATATATACATATAATATTAAATAAAATTTAAATTATTATTATACAAATACAAATAAATTCAAATCATTATAAAATATTAAAATAAAAATATTAAAAAACTAAAAAAATTCATCCGTGTGCATCGCACGGGATAAAAGCTAGTATATTATTATAGTCTAAAGATTAAAAGTTTTGGTTTAAGGTGAACAATAGAAAAGATTACAACCGTCCAATTTTAGGTGACCATAGAAACTATCTTAGTAATTCAATTTTAACAAAATCTAATTTAAAAATATATATATATCATACATACAACTCTAACCCCGGTAGTCCTCCTTTTATACAACTCCTCGCAGATTATATTATATTATATTTAAATTATATTATATATTTTATATTTTAAGAATCTTACTTATCCTATAATTTTTATTTAATATATCATTAAAGTTTATGAATATTAATATATAAATATCATTTTATAATAACATATAACTCTAACCTCCGATACAACTCCTCACATATAATATTATATTATACTAACATAAATTCTCAGCGTTATAAAATTTTATAGTAAATATCAATAAAATATAATAAAAAAATAAATTTACCTAAATTAATATTAGTCATTCATCCCGTGCATCGCACGGGTTATAAGCTTGTATATTATTATAATTGAAAGATTAAAAGTTTTGGTCCAAGATGAACCATAAAAAAGATCATAACCGTCCAATTTTAAATTTACCATAGAAACGATCTTAACCATTCAATTTTAATAAAATCTAATTTTAAAAATGAATCATACATACAACTCTAACTCCCGTAGTTCTCCTTTTATACAACTCCTCACGGATAATATTTTATTATATTTAAATTATATTCTATATTTTCTATTTTAAGAATCATACTTATCCTATCATTTTTATTTAATATATCATTAAAGTTTATCAATATTAATATATAAATATACATATAATTCTAACCCCGATAGTCCTCATTTTATACAATTCTTCACGGATAATATTATATTATATTAACATAAATTCTTAATGTTATAAAATTTTATAGTAAATATTAATATAATATAAAAAATAAATTTACCTAAATATTATTCACTCATCCCTAAGCTTGTACTTCAAATTTGTTACAAATAAATCAAATCGTTTAGTCAAACAGGGCTTAGATCTAGGCGACTTTGCTAATGGACTCATTATCAGAGGATGATTAATGATGAAAGTTGGGCTCACCCAGGTCACATGTCTTCTCCAGAAAGTGTCCCACAAGCGAAGATTTTGTGACAGTCATGTACGAACTCCGTCCTATCCAATTATTATTCTTTCGGAGAGAAAATTTGGCATGCATTTTAAGGTGCATATAAAGTATAGTTCCATAACTTATTTTTAATTTTTTTCTGAATAAAAATTTAATGTTTAAATTTTTATTCAGAAAAATAAGTTATGGAACTATATTTTATATGCACATTAAAATGTGTGCCGGACCTTCTCTCCGAAAAAATAACAATTGGGTGGGACGGAGAGAGTACATGTTAGCGCATGCCATAATTTTACTTTGAATAAATTACTTTAAAATGATAAGAAAGAACTAGAGATATAAAATCGCATGAGTATACTAGTTACCCTCATGCAGCTTATACTAGTCCACATGATCTTACTAATAAACATGAGTAATTTATAATCAAAGCACCAAAAATCCATTGCACTCTACGTCTCTACCCGTATGCCAAGTCTTCAGTCATGTCAATCCTACACAAATGTTGTGTTTGGTTGAGATAAATGAATTTGGAAGGAATGGAATGAAATTTGAACTATATTATGGGTGAATTTTTAAAATTTTCATTTCTTCCCTCATTCCATTCCTAACAACCTAAACTAAACTCAAATCTCCCAATTTGAAATGGAATGTTTTATTCCCTCTCATATACATTTTCTTCCCAATTCTTATCAAAGAAATTTTGTACTTATCCATTTTTTTTCAAATCGTATATCCAACTTACATAAATTTCCTTTATTTTTACTCATTCCATTCTACCTAACCAAACACAATATAAATTTCTTGAACATTGATGTTCCAAATTTGTCAAGAATCAAGAGTATAAGTAGCGCTTCCTCAATTTTGGACATGTCATAAAAAACAATATTCACATGCAAAATTTAACATAACTTGCCGCTCAACATTGTTTGTCATCTTCATCAGGTCAGTCAGCAAAAATCATGTAGAACTCGCATCTCTCCATCCCAAATTACTCCTAATTTTTTTTATACATATTTTAAGATGTATATAAAATATAGTTTCATAAATTATTTTTAAAAATTTCTCCTTCAAAATAAAAAAATGTAATATTCAAATATTTATTTATAAAAAGAAATTGAAAAAATTGTAAAATTATTTTTTATACATTGATACATTTTAAAATACATGCAAAACATCAAAAAATAATTATATATATATATATATATATATATATATAAAATTTCAGATAGATAGAGTAGCAGGAGTACCCTTGCACAAAGCCCCTCCACTGCTTGTTAATAAATTTTGAATTTGAAAGCCTTGTATAAGATTATGTTTTCACGTACACTCCAATTTTCCAAAATTTATAACGATGGTTTGCTAACCAGACGATATTATCACAATGTAATTATAAAAAATTGCTCCATTTCAAATCATTCACCTACACAACACTATCGCCTGTAATCAGAGATGTAGGTGCTCCGTTTTTCTATCTGAAAGCACTACAATACTGCAAATAGTTCATTGTATATTTTGTAGTGGTTTTTTATGCAACATTTCATTCATAAATCATTTTGTTTCAACTCATTGACATGATGATTTGTTACAAATGGGCAGAGATGAATGTAGAAGAAACTTTCACAAATGGAAGTGTGTCGAACACAGTAAGACATAATATGACAGAACCCAAAAAAAGAAGTTACATGCCAAGTTGGAATATATAACACCAGGAACCAACTGCGGTTATCTCGAGTCTTCACGAGTCTATTTGAGCCAATTTTGAACATACCACTAGCTGATAAAATTATGCGGAGATTAACAAAAAATGAGTCTGGTATAAATTCAACTTCTCGGGTGTATCTATGAAGTTGTAGCTGAAAAAAACATGGGAAAGACAGTTAGATTTCAGATTATTATTGTAAATGCTAGAGACCAGGAGTCTTCTCAAGTACATAACAATAGTTGCACGAAAAAGAGGACTTGTATCATTTACATTGTATTGCTTTAACTGGAGGTTCATCCTGTGGTTTCATGGCTGGAAAGAGTAGAACTTCCTGTTCATCAAAACATACAAAAGAGTAAGGTAACAAAAAGGGGGGCAAACTTAAAGCTTAGTTATTTAGTTAAAATACCTTGATATTTTCTTTTCATTTTTTTTGCTAAGTAACATACCTTGATATTCTGTGAATCTGTTAGCAACATTGCAAGCCGATCAATTCCCATTCCCCACCCACCTGTTGGAGGTAGTCCATATTCAAGGGCTGTGCAGAATGTTTCGTCCAACGCCATTGCTTCGTCATCACCTGATTGACGATCCTGAGATAAAAAACAAGAATAAAAATTCCATATCTTGTTAATAAAATAAGCTATATGATTTGTAATACCTTTAGTTGGTCCGCAAACCGCTGACGCTGTACCACGGGATCATTCAACTCCGTGTAAGCATTGCAAAGCTGCAAAGTTATTTCAGAAAAGTTAAAGAGCAAACTTACAAACCTTTTTATTTAAACTTATCTAGAACAATAGAGATGGGGCATATTTGCATAAACGGGTATCACATACCTCATGTTTGTTGACAAATAATTCAAACCGTTCGGTCAAGCCTGGTTTGGATCTATGCCACTTTGCTAGTGGACTCATTATCTCAGGTTGATTAATGATGAAAGCAGGGTTCACACAAGTCTCTTCCAGAAAGTGCCCCACAAGCTGCCAAAAGGAAGATATTTTAACAGTTATACATCTTATAATAGATAGAATATTACTTTCAACAAATTATTTCCAATTAATAATGAATTAGAGACGTGAAAATTGCACAACAATATACTAGGATGCCTTCATGCAGCTTATTTTAGTCTGCACTGGGCTAATTCGACATATAGTTTACAAACAAGCAGCAAAAGTCATTCCATTATATACCCGTACGACCAACCTCATATCAGCCAATACACACACATGTATGTTACCCCCACGACCCCACCAATAAAAAGATATTATGTTAAATTCTGCATGCAAGTCAACTTCATATATATGGTTAATAGAAAAATATCAGAAATATTTACTTTATCCAACAACCGAGCAGTTGTTAGAGGAGGAGCACATTTGATCTCAAACTTTGTGCACGCCTCAGCTAAATATTTGTTGGCTTCATCGCTAGCAAAGTCCTTGGGAATGCTGAGACCAGCCATCTTCTCCAAGTCTTCAATCATATCAATCCTTCTGCAAAAGTTAAAAACTAGTAAGCTTTTGTATACTCACTTCAACTTAGCAAGTAGCAAACACTTTTTATTTATTGGTTCTGCAACCTAAAAGGGGGAGTGAAGTCGATTTCAATTGCTTCATTCTCTAAGCCATTTGCATGATATCTGACTTTATAACCTCCTGTCAGTTCCTTGACCATTCCTGTTCCAAATTTTCCAAGCAAGAGAATAAATAACGTTTAAAAATTTTAATGTCTCAAACAACAATACACACGTCAATTTAAAATAACTTGCCACTCAACATTTTTTCTGTCATCTCCATGAGGTCATTGTAGTCTGCAAAAGCCATATAGAACTCGCATGTAGTGAACTCGGGGTTATGGGTCAAGTCAATTCCTTCATTTCTGAACTGTTTCCCGATTTCATAGACACGATTGAGTCCCCCAACAACAAGTTCCTTCAGATAAAGCTCTGGTGCTATACGCATAAAAAGCCTCATATTCAGTTCGTTGTGATGAGTCACAAATGGACGTGCAGCTGCTCCTCCAGCAATCATGTTCATCATAGGTGTTTCAACCTTAAAGAAAAATTTACCAATAAACCATGAAATGGAAACAAGGAAGAGCAGTGAAAGAGCTAGCTACCAAAGAAACGAAAAGGTATTAAAATGGGCAAGCAATATACCTCCAGAAAATCTAGATCGTCAAGGAATCGTCTAACATAAGAAATGACCTTCGCGCGGGTCTTGAATATGTGCCGCACCTCTGAGTTCAACATCAAATCCAGATATCGTTGACGATATCTAGTTTCCTGTCATAGAAGACAATAGCCTAAAAAAGAGAAAGAAGAACATTGAGAGAGACAAAAACAGACATGGGTTTGGATTATTATCCTACCTGGTCCTTTAAAACATAAGTTTCAGGGTTTCTGCCACTTCCCGGGATCCATGCATCAATTTTCTGTATAGGAAGTATAAGTTATGCAGTCATTGAAAAAATCGAAACAATGAGGCAATCAAGAAATAGTTCTTACTTTCACACTTTCATTATCAAAACTAGTTGAAGGTTTCTGCCGTGGCATCATATGCAGACAATGAGACAGCACTATAAATGATTTTGGGAACATACTCAGCTCCCCCCTTTTGCTTTTACCTGGAGATTGCAAAAGTAAAGAATTTTCAAGGAAAATCATTTAAATTTTCAATTATATACAGCCCTAACGTCAGATCTCTTAACTGTTACAATAAAGACTGGCATAAAGTACGTGACATGAAAGGCTTTTGACAGAATGACAAGCAACAAAAATATTTCCGGATGCAGTCAAACATCTAGTTAAAAATCAATGTGTAGAAGCGTAGAACTCTTTGTTCCTGCAGTATGCTGTAAACTAGAATGTCTCCACATTGCAAATTTAACATTCTTAAAAATATTCGTGAGAACAACCAAGTTAATATCCTTGTATTAATTCTTTAAGTCCCCAAATTACAAGGATACAATTCTCATAACATTCAGGTTAGGAATTGAAAACCAGCAGATCATTATTGATTATGTGAAATTAACTAGAAATACCTCATACCTGGAAACCCAACAACCCCAACAATATCTCCACGCTTTACACTCCCATGGAACTTTGCAAATTCAGCTTCACTCAAATCAGATATCCTACAATGTCACAAACATACCTTACTGATGTAACTTTCTGATTATAAAGTAACAACTATAAAGAATGATGCATTGTAATCAACCATCACAAACATAGCATATTGTTCCATGATAAAATAAAATATTGCTTCTTTTTAAATACAAAATCAGGTCACCTGAACTTGTACTAAAGCCTTAAGTTAAATTTACATCATTTATATGTTTAATCAATGTTTTGGGAAAAGAGTGAAGAGAATTTATATGAATGAATATAAAAAATAAATCTCATTACTCACTGATAATATGGGTGCAAGAACAAGGGTTGTACAACAGACTAGCAAACTCGAGCACATTTTGAATTAAAAAAATTCTTCTATTTGCTTGATGCAACACATATCAAGGTAGCAAAAGAAAGCGGGAAAGCATATTATGTACCTTGCATCGGTCATTAATTGGACTTTGGCACCTTCACCATGCAAATCATAAAATAAAAGCTTTGACGATGACGATCTTTTGTTCATGATACGTCCTGTCAATTACAGCAACAATATGAAATTTTACAAAGAAAAACAATCACCTATTTAATAGTAAATTTGCAATTTTGATATACCTGCCAATGATACTTCAACATTCTCCCGATGTTCCCCAAATTTTAGGCCAGAATACTTCACCACGTACTCTATGACAGACATCGACACATGAAACTTGTGAGGATATGGATTTATTCCAGCTGATTTAAGAGCAGCAAGTACTTTGATCCTGTTATCAAAATATTGCTACAACAAGAAAGAAGGAACACTAAATTTAATTTACTAATCACAATAAAAGAAATATATACGTAAATATCTATATCTACACACACACACACATATACTAGAAATATTATTTAATCTTCTAGCTAAGGAACCCATCTATATTAATTTGATCTCATAACCACATTTTGTGCGCTTGCCAATAAGGAACCCAAAAATCAAGTTGATTATTTTAAGACAGCATTCATAATGCACAGAAAATATTGCAATAATATTACATACCGTCGGGTCCATGTCATCATCGTCCACTGCCAAGGACTTCTGTACATGAGAGCTCGGGGCGGTGGCAGCCTGGAAAAACAAAAAAACAAAGAAACCTTATAACCCACCAAAGGTTTTCCTGAAGCAAACCTTTTTATAAAATTCATAACTCCTTCCGTACAGTGTTATCAAAGAACCTATTTATTGTCCAGTTCACTAAAAGTAGAAAACTAAGTACAAAAAAAAACATTGGTAAGGAATATAAAACTTGCTAATCATCTACAATATTACAACTTGACAATAGTACCACGTGTATACACATCTGTGCAATTGTAGTTGATACATTTTTTATTTAACTTCGATAAAAATCCATCAAATTATCTCATAGGACCCAACAATTAGAAATGCACCTTTTTTGCCTTCTCCTCTTCTTTGCGCCGCCTTTCCTCCTCTTTCTGCTTATTCTTTAATTCTTTCTTCAAAGCACTTGAAAAATTAAAATTCTATTAATTCAAAAGCTATACAACAGATATGTGATGCAGGTTTGTGTGATATACATAACATAATATTTATATGTGAAGATGTATCTATGTGCTTGTTTTCCCTACGCAAATGTGCTGTGTGTGAGTGAATGCAAAAAGGTTGGTTTGAGTGTTACTTCTTGCTCAGAGCTCCTGCTTCTGGCTGAGTAGTAGAATTGCCAACAGATAGACCGGCTACGGCTTTGGTTGCTTCTTCAATTGTTCCGTCCATATTTATAAATGGTAGAAAGCAAGTAGTGTACAAAGCTACATGTACAAAACACAAGAGAAAAAACATAAGAACAAGTTTGATAATGAAACTCAAATACAAGATGTGCATAGATTATAGAACCTATATTCTCTCAAATCATAATTTAAAATTAGAATCTGCAAAAATAAGTTTTAATTTACTAACTAACAAATAACAATAGTTAAACAATGGCACTCATTATTTACAAAACCCGCAAATGAAGAACACAACATTATTTATCCGAAGGATCAATAAACAATAAATGCTGTGTTTGGCTGGAATAGATGAAAACAGAACAATTTTGGACTAAAATACAACGAAATAAGTAGTGTTTCGTGTAATATACATTTAGGATTTTTGCTAGTTCCTTCGTTCTATTATTTCAAACCTCAACTCCGTTAATTAAGGGATTAAAATTTGCCTAACTCGCTTTCTTCACTCTTCACTTACAATTTCGCATTTTATTTCCACCTCAGTTCATTCATTCCAACCAAACGAAACATAAATAACATTCCAAAGGATCTACTAGTTTGAATCAAGAGCTAGGGCACAAAAAATATCAACAAATAATAATAACAACTCTAGAAGCATATAATTTAGGGCAGAAGCAAAACTCACAGTCATTTAACACTACCAATCAATAATACTATACAAGTTAATTGCAAAATTTAACTCGTTCGTCCACTTAATAATTCATACAAACATACGAGAGAGAGAGAGAGAGAGAGAGAGAGAGAGAGAGGCATACATAGTGTGTGTTGGCTTGGCGTTGAGTTTGTCAATCTGTTGTTGCGGCTGGGTAGAGAAAATGAAAGAGTGTTTAGGGGTTTTATACTACAATATATGGGCTTGGGACCTTGGGTCAAGATTCATTTATATATACACACAATTTTAATAATATTGTCTTTGGAAATATTCTTCAAGAATATATTTATTATAATTTAGGGAAATACTATAATTTTATTAAAGAAATTTCGTAAGAAATTACCTTGATGCAGTAAATTGATTTTATAAAATTAAAATTAACTTATTTCTTTTATTTTCAGAAAAAAGAAATAATTTTTTTTGGTTTTATGAATTTTCTTGGAAGACAAGCAAAACTGAGTAAGGGTCTTAGTGATTATTAATACAAAAAATATTAATCTTTTGACTAGAGCTGATAAAAAATTGCATTTCACTTTTTATATATTTATTTTATGAGGGAATGTTCTTGGAAGATTAGCAAAATTGAGAAAGGGACTTTGAATAAATATAAAGTATATTAATATATTTTGACTATGGCTAATAGAAAACTGCATTTCAAATTATATATATTTTCTTGTGGAAGACAAGCAAATCTAAGTTAAAGGATTTTGCATTTTTTCTTTTGATGAAGGTAAACTTGAACAAAAAATACAACCAAATAAGGGAAGGTCGGTAAAATTACTCAATCTAATAAATATCCAATTAGTTTTAATTTAATTGTATTCCATCATATCTGAATTTTAATCTATTATTTAAATCAGAAAAAAGTTTAAATTTAAATTTAGATATTAGATATATTGAACCAATACAATCTAAAATCCTAAACATATCCAAAGTCGAAATTCCAATAAAATCCAAAATATATATACATGCAAGAAGCCAAGAACATATATATAATGTTTCGTTAAATTCAATATTATTACTGAGAATGACCTTAGATAACTACATGAAATTAAAAGAAATTTCCATACAAATGTATTAGCGCATATTTATAATTATAGAAAGTAAAATTTAAAATAATAAAATTGTCTTTCAGATTTCGAATAAAAAAACAATATTTTACTAAATTATTATTACATATATGTTCCCGATTTTAAAAAAAACTATTTTCTTTTCTCTTAAATATTTCCAAAAATAAAGAGAAATTTTTTGGACAAATTATATAAGTAACTTTTTCCCTATTCCTTAAATTCTTTTTTCTTTTCCTTCTAAACAATCACTCAGAAACAAATTATCAGTATGAATCTAGTTTCAATCTTTACTCCCTTCCTTTGTAGAAAAACACAAGAATACAATTATCAGGGTGAAAAAGCGCAGTGAATGACTTCCTCTTTTCCTTTAAAATAACAAATAAAGCCAAATTTAAGGCAGTGGAAGTGCCAGTGACCAACAAATTCTTTGCAATTAAGCAGAATCTCGGTTTTTTTTTTGGGGGGGGAGGGAGGTATTCTAACAAAACTGAACTTTGATATCTGGAATTTTTAAATACATAAACAGTTTCATGGTCAGATTAACTAAATGATCAAATGCGGTAGAGGGGAACAGATGGGTCTTTCTACTGTTTAACTTATAAACATTCATCTCACCAGTGGTATGAGCAGGTACTCAGCATAAAATAGCTGCAAAAGAAGACAAATATTGTTAATTTATAAAAACTGAATGAATACATGGCTTTTTCGAGTTCGTTCTTATATAAATGACATGCATCAGTGTTAGGACTATTCAGACTAATCTGACTTCACATATTTCATATCAGGTTTCCTAGCATCAGGGCAGAGGTATTAAACATGGCCTTGCCTGAATCAGTGTAAGTGAGAACCAAGAGGCTACTTTACTAGACTTCTATTCAATTAATTCAGGTTTTACTGGTAAACTGCTGATATTGTGATACTTTGGAGTAGAATCTGTTACTAAACTTTATGGTCAGGAAATAGGAACTGAACCTTGTGGTTGAATGAAACCACTGAACCACCGAAGACACTGTTTCTGGGAACTGTGGGAATATACTGACACTTGCAAACCTTGAAAGTAACATGTAGAAACTACATTACAGCATTGATTTGAGCAGACCAGCAGAATTTTTTTTTATAAGCTTAAAAAACAGTTTACCTTCCATATAAACATGTAAAAGGTAGTTATTGCTACTTTGCTCTTCAGATCAACTGATTTGGCACGGATCCAAAGTATTGATGACAACGTCATATGGCCCAATACCTATACCAATCCAAAGAGAATATGTTAACATATATAGCAGTTGTCTTTATAAATATTCAAAGACAATAACAGTGTAATGAGTTCACACTTCACACAGGAGAATAAATTCTACTCAGTGCTGCAACCCTAGATGATAATGAGAAGTATAGAAAGTAGATACTCCGTCCCATTTTATGTGCCACTTCTTTTTGCACAGAATTCAATGTGCTCGGTAGAAGTACTTGTAAATAATATTTTTTCAATTTTTTTTTATTTTGTATAAAAATCTAAACTTAATATCTTTATAACAATTTTTTTTTAAATATCATTTACAAGTAGCTCTACCAGACACATTGAAATGCGTGAAAAAGTCAAAGGGTCATTCATTTTGGAACGGAGGTAGTATTGTTCTCTATATAAACTAGTGTACCAAAAAAAAGAATCTGCTTAAACAGAACAATCCAAATATAATACACACAAAACTTTAAAGACATCAGAAAACACGGTGTACTATAGTACCGTTATTAATTTGCTCCAAAGGCAGGAGGAGGATGCCCCTACAATTATAGCAGCCGCATACGCCATTTGAAGTAGGGTTATACATATCCAAAATACCTGCAATAATTGATTATAGCACAATAAGTACTTGCACAAGAGACAAGAGCTGGATGCAAGATTTATAGTTTACCCGCTTCTGACCCAACCGGACAGTAAATGACCGAATGCCATATATCTGGTCACCGACAATATCAGGTATGTCCTACAGAAAGTCCGATAAAAATTATGTAATTCGCTATTGAAAAGTATTGTATGCACCTAAAACAAAAATAACAATATAAACACGGTCACTATGCAAATTAATTTCAACTAATTTCATTTTTTTTACCAGTTCCTGTAACATACAAATATAGGTAAATGCAAGAAAAATCAAAGGATGGGCATGCAGTACTAATTATTCAACATTGACATTATGGTAAAAATAGTCAACCAAGACTAGCGAACAATCAAATTTAAAGTATGGAACTCTTCATTGCTTCAATTATTTGTATTGAATTACACATAATATGATACAAAAGCTCCAGAGAAAAATCTTTTTTTAATAGAAAAAAGGAAAAGGTAAGAGACAATCACTGAGAGTTAAATTAAATACGATTTGGATTCTGTTAGACTTTGTCGCAAAGATTAATTTTGGAGGTGTTTAATTAGTTGTAAACTAAAACTAGTCAGCATTGGGAGATATATGGTTCCAGAACAAAATAATGTCCTCTCCAATCTGTGAGATACATTGTAAGTTATAACTGAAGCATGTTGAATATTTTCAGAGTAGCTTTTACCTTGAATAGTGCTATGACAACAGAGAAAAAGCTCATGAATCCGGTTGCAAAAATCACCGGCTTAGAAAAGATAGCTGGTCTGCCATAAACATGAGTCTGGAAAGTGACAAGGATGTCAGTAGTTGAGAGATGGTAATGCAATTAAAAGGAAGCAATGTAAAACAGCCCATAATTTTCCTTCATCTATGAGAGTTTGAGGTCGTATTTCAAAACATAACAAAATGACAATATAGTGTGTTTATGACTCTGAGGATGTTGAGAGTTTGTACAGGCATTATTAATACTGGCTCAAGTTCAGACACCACCAAACTTCTTTATGAATATGTTACCTTAATGTAGAATTCAATATTTCCAAAGCATACCCAACATAAGAGACCAATATATAATAAAATAAATTTACAAAGGGAAGAGAAAACCTGCACATGCAGATAAAATGCAATTTGAACGATCACAGCTCGTACAGCCAGGATGCACATGGCTGCAACTAAAGCATATCTTTTCCATCTCAAAAAAGGTATCTGAATTTACAGAAAAGGATATATTAGAAGCATCATACAATTAAATCATTTAATAAACAATACATATACGTTATACAGAAAATTAATAGGCATATTGCCACAGCAAGAAAAAGTCATTAATTTGACATAAACGTATACAACAGCTCCCAGTCTGCAGTTTGTATTGACTATGCCTATCTTCATACAGGTATACTGAGCATCTCGTGCCATCAAATATGCAAACAAAGGAGAAAAATGAAACATGCAAATCCCTGAACCTGTCATTTTGAGGAAAGTAATGATCAAATCTGCTTCTAGAGATTTAATGTTCTTCTGGATAAAAGAATAGATGTTTCCAGCAACCGTAAATCTGTAATGACTATTTAATAACCGCAATCTCTATTCGTCCACAAGTCAGCTATATGGTTCATGGCAATCTATTGCTTCCTGTGACAAGGGATCTGCATGTTTTACTTAACTACTTACGAATAGAATATAGTAAAGAGCGTTTAATTCCTTGAGTCTTTGACAACACATGTTCAAGGGTCCAGCAGTCTTTTCTCTAGAATACATGAGATGGTGACCTGATATGAGAGGGACCTTGAGCCACTCAAGAATGTGACGACCAAAGATAAAGATGTAGCAAGAAAAACAATATAAACAGGAGCATAAATTTTTAAAAAATGCTACATATCTGAAAATAATAATTAATATATAACACAGAAGACCAAATAGGAAAAGAAAACAGATAATCACCGTAAATTTGGATGAATAAAAAAAGTGGTAGAATTAAAATATCAATACAACATATTAATAACATATTAATGTGTATATACAACACATGAGTGTAATGAGCAGGGGGGAGATATAAATTAATACTAGGTCCAGAACCACAAAAAAAAAAAAAAAAGCCTGTACCACAATAAGCGAAAGTACAGGTGAACCAAATATTATTTTACTTAATATGACACATCTTGTTATCACATAATATCGATATCACATTTATTAAAACTACAAAATTTACAATAAGGAGAGACTGAGGGTTCGAGCCTCTGCGAAGCCGCGGAAGTATGAATGCGTGAATATTTAAATTTTGCAATTGAACATTTCTAAATATATATATATATATATATATATATTGAGGGTACGCTACGGGACACTTCGAGTCCTTAGTGGCTCTGCCCCTGCATACATACACATCAGTCATCAGTGTAAAAGGAACACTGACAACATCACTTGTTTAAAACAGCAGTCATATTGTAAATTTCTTACAATTTTCAACCTTATGAGAGTATGAGACCTAATGAAGATAAAAAATCAATGAAGAAAACAAGAAAGTGACTAAATTGTTGTTAAAAAAATGTAAGAAGTTTTTGGGGTAATCTAGTATCTTCTAAATGACATAGTTTATTGTCATAATTCAGTAGTATAGAAAATTCTTAATAGTAGTAAGTAGTCTACAAATAGTGCAGTTAATTGATTTCCAAATCCCAAATGTGCATTAATAAGAGTTTGTCGCTCATTAATAAGAGTTCGTCGTTAAGACAAGTAGAATTCCTTTATTATATGGACATAACATCTGTAGTTCTCACTCAAGATCTGCTGGTATAAACTTATGCCATATAAGAATTGAAACACAACTTACATTGACTGAATATGCAGTTCCAAGTATAAAACTGATGAACAGGGCCAACAGTAACGGCTGTGAACCAACAGACCATCCAAGGCAAAAACTCTGTAAAACATAAAGATACATTTTTGTGTTTAGTCAATATTAAAACAGAAATTCTATATAGAAATTGAACTTTGTTGAGAATCCTAGCTTTCCGCCTCTTTTCATGGAAAAAAATAGTATGATGTCCCTTTTTCATTAACATATGTAAAAATGTTACAGATTGCCATAGAATCCAAGTAGGAACACTTTGTATGGAGCACATGAAATATGAAAGAGTTGGCACTTTGCAACAACATATGATTCCTCAAATAAACTGTATCATAACAAGGTGCACACGATAGTATATGAAACACAAACTTACGGAATGAGACAACTATTAATAAAACAGACAGGAAAAAAAACAAAGGATAGGATTAAAGTCCCCATGGCATCAAATTAGGCAAATCATATTATTTTAATACCTGTGCTTCAGTGAAGTGCAAATTCAGTTCATGTACTCTTTACAATATTATAAAAGTTTTACTTTCTCTCACCAACTAAGAAAAATAGGTTACATGTTCTCTATATGTATATACAAAAAATTACTTGAATACTGGAATCCTCAATATTCACATTGAATCTAATTCATCAATCTCTAAGAAAAGAGAGTAGCTGCACTAAATTTTAAAAGTAATTCCCTTTTCTATATCATGAAGCATGATACTTTTATTTAATATTTTAATATTCAAGGAATAAGGATGGTGAATTCATATGTATATATAGAGTCATACCATTATAGCAAAAGATGTAACAATAATGACTCCGGTGGCGACAGAATACTCCCCTGATGCCAATGGAAGATATGGCTTATTAACCTGAAACATGAAATCATGACAGACTTACAGTTTACATGTTACAAGTGAAAAAGGTACATACAGATAAGTGCACTCAGCACTTTTAAAAAGTTGTTTTCCATCACAATGAAAAGAAAATATGCATTTGGCCTAAAAGGCTGACGCATTATATCAAAAACACACCTTATAGCAGTAGCCACTAAAATTTAGAGTAAAGTGCATTATGTGTACTTATACTTTGACTGACATATCACTTGCAATATTATATTTTCAAAACTACCATTTGTAATACTAGAGTTTACATTTATGTACATGTAAACAAATTTCGTATATTTTAACTAAATTTTTTAGGAATTTTCGTCCATTTTTTACTTCAATAACTATTTATTTGGGTCAAAGTAAACCTATATATATATAGACTGGTTAAAATGTGAATTGAACAAAAAAAAAGTCACGAAATTAGTTAAAAATTAAAATGGACAAAATATAAACTTCGATATTGCAAGTGGTAGTGTCTTAAGTGTAGTATTGCAAGTGGAATGTCAACTAAAGTGCAAGTACACATAATGCACTTTGCTCTAAATTTATTATAATGCACTTGTGCGGTTTACCTGGTTCACGTGGTTTGCAGGCTATTGCGTGAGCCCGTGGGTAAACCCACTGCGCACCCTAAGGGTAGCGGCTGCGGGTTCCCACAGTAAAAAAAAAAATTAGGTGAAGAGGATAGTTCCAATTTATTATAAGACCCGCAGTTTTCCAGAAATTTGTTCCCACAATGCAAAACAATTAAATTAATGATAAATAAATAAATAAGCATGAATACCTTGTCTATTTCTATATCGGACAACTGATTAAGACCAACAATGTAGATATTCATGAAAAGAGCAGCAACAATTGCCTAAAAAAAGACTTAAAAGCATAAGAAATTATTTAAATGAAGCAAATAATAAAATAATTGACGTCAATAGAACTTGAATCACCTCTAACACCCCTGTGAAAAATATTGGAGAAAAGTCTGATACTTTCTGAACTGCAAGGAGAGAAACTGAAATAATGCTCAATGCCTGCTCACAGACATTTAAGATAAGTCTATTTCAGTGCTCTGGACAATAAAGGAAGTAAGGAAATAACCCTAGTAATTGGTGTATTAATGTATTTGCAAAAAACCAAGGATAGAATTTAACTGTTCCTATCACTGTGTGAGGCCTAGAAAACTTGTAGAAAGCATTTAATGCATCTTGTAGTGATCCCTGGAGTGTCTTGGGTTGATAAGAGAGAGGTTCAGATTCGAGAGGCTGTTCAGAAGCTGCATTGACCAGATACTTTGAATCCCCCCTCCGGTAGAGTGACAAATTATTGTTAAAGCCGCCAGCTTGTTGCATCACCAAATGTTGTCGACAATTCATGGCAGGGTAACTTTCTATAGTGTTCCATGCTTGGCACCTCGGAACTCGTAGATCTGTTTGACATCCAATAAGTTATATAGCCTACAAATAGAAGGAATATGCAGCCATTGAAAAGTAGACATTACTCTAGGACTGATTTTACAGCAGGATTATAGAACATGTGATATATCTTTAGGAAAATTTGGAACTTCACTGTCCTTCTGGAATGTGTTACAACTCTTACATAGTTACATGCTCTGGGATAAAATAGGAAATGACATAAACTCGGAAACACTTGTTTAGGCAACAAATAATATGTTTCCTAGAAAAAAAGCCCAACTTGAATAGTATAAATGAGATCAAAGTACCAAGGGTGTCCACAAATCAGACAACTGGATCTATGTGAAAATGTCAATTGCTGCAATAATTACTGTAGCTTGACTATCATAAAACAAGCAAACGGGATGCTGATGTCCTACACTAAGACACTGTATATTGTAGATTGCTTCTTCGACATTTCTAATCCAACTTAAAAAAATGTAATTTTATGCTATTTTGGTGTCAAAACCAACTCCAACCCAATTTCAAAAGTTACACTGATTTGGCCTCACCCAAAGTTACACCAAATATGGTGCAACACTATAATTTGGTGTAACTTTTAGATTTTTTCTAAATCCCCAATGATACTCTTGTACTTCTTAACTGAAACAATTTCATTCAGTTTTGTATCCCAACAAATTAATCACTTTTGTACTATAACCGATGAGTATCTTTTTTTGTACAGGAAAGATTGCTATTGGTGTAATATTTGGTTTAAATGGTTTGGACTTTGTTTTGAATATAGTGTAACTTTTACACTATTGGTATAGAAGTTACACCAAAATAGAGTGATCGGTTGGGGATGTTCTTAAGTCTTCCACAAATATATTAGAAGTGCCAAGAAACTAACTAGTCACTAAGAAACATGACAACTAGGCCTATTAGAATCTAATGTGGTGCAAGAAACTATTAAATTAGTTTCTCCCTCGGTCCCCAATACTCAGTACTAGTTACATTTGGGAAAATTACACATACTAACAAAACATTAATTTGAAAAACTTTTTCTTTATCTACCCTTAATTATTACATTAAAAAATGAGAATACAATTAAGTTTGGAAAGAGTAAAATTTTAGAAATAGTAAATATAAGGATAGTTTTGGAAAAGTATGCATAAATTTGTTTTGAAAGAAGAGAAGGACATGTATTATGACTTATGAGGAAAATTTTATTTTAGTAAGTGACATTATTTGGTGATGGAGGAAGTAGTAGTTACTCTATTTGATATCATTATATACATACAAGTGTATTTGTATTATCTAATGAGGAATACTCTAGAAGTTATATACACGGTAATATTTATCTATTAGGAATTCAGATTTATAGTGGTAGTTATCATTTAGGAATCGATATAATAATTAGAATTGGTTTCCGCACACCTTGGATTTTGGAACTGCTGGGGAAAAACTTTTGGGAGGATCGAAAAACTACCGACCAACTCAGTTACCATCTTAAGCTACGAGCTCTTCTAAATACTTAAGGTGATAGTAGTTGAGCTTAAGACTCAAATGTTTTAAAGAATGGCTTAGGTGGCCAATTAATTGGTACCCTACCGCCTAGCATCTTGTAAAACACAGATTGAATCATGACATCATGTATCATACTCACGGATCCATCCATTTCTTTTATTATTAGATCACTACGAGCCTGTCTTTCTGGGACCATATTCAATCGTAGTGCCCCAGTTATTTTTTTAACACATTGGGGTATAGCCGTATAGGGTACAAACCAAAAACCTCTCTTAACCTTGAGCCCTAACACTGCCCATGTTTATTCCTTGGGAAATTTTGGAATTTAGTGGCATAAAGAATTTAGGTAATAAATAACATGTAAAGATTTACACATGCTACTAATTTAGGGAACAAATTAATAAGATGTTTTGTAAACCAACTGAAAACAACTTAACCTAACACAAAATCACATAGCATTCTAGTTTCACTGAACTTGTGTAATGATAATAATGATATATGGGTAAACCTATATGAAAAAACGTTAATGTAAAAATCTTTTCCATTACACCCACCACTTAACCACCCAACTAATTAACATAAACTATCAAACACTAGTTTAGGTAACAAATAACATGTATCGTAAACCAACTGAAAACAACTTAATTAACCTAACACACAATTACAGAGAATCACATTCTCGGTCATTAAGATGCGCCCAATCAACATGTCACTTACTGTAACAAGAAGAGCGTGAACTCATTATAGCATTCTAGTTTCACTGAACTTTTATAATCCGAGTAATAATAATGGTATATGGGTAAACCGTAGACCTAAAAATCTTTTCCATAATTCCATTAGGTATTGGTTCTTTTTATCACAAGTTTAAGTAAAATAACCCAAAATATCACAATTCAGAAAAATGACCCTTTCTATCACATAAAAACGCAACATAAAGTTATGTTTTTCAAAAACGCAACATAAAGTTACGTTTTTCAAAAACGCAACATAATATTACGTTTTATTTATATTTTTAAAAAACAAAATAGAAACGCAACTACAACTTGCGTTATTAACATAAACGCAAATTTTATTTACGTTATGGGTGACTACCCAAACACTCATGTCAACACCCACGTGACCTACTGTCGCATGTGCACTCTCTCTCAAGCTTTAATACTATTATTTTTAATACTAAGTGTACGATGTGCTCAGTACAAATAAATAAAATATAGAAAAGTACATCGTCTGCCCACACGTAAACAAAGGAAGCCCATAGATCTGTACAAATTTCATAAACGTGAGTGATAGGAGGGGCCATTTTATTGAATAGTGATATTTTGGGCATTTTACCATGAAATTGTGATTAAAAGGGCCTTTTCTCAACTCCATTAGACCCAACTAATCAAAAGTGCCCCTGGAATAAATCTTTTACCATATATACATAAATATAGTTAACAACAACAGTACCACTATAAACAATTTTTTAATAAAATTCAATAAACCCTCTTAAAACCCCACCCCTGAACTACCTACCACGCACAAATATAGAAAGTGTACCCATTATTTTACTCTGAGTTTTCACTGCTCTTTTCCTAAGAAATGAAAGAATCATTCACACAGTATCCAACTTGCATTCAAGTCAACAAAAGTATACAATAAAATTAATTAAGCATGAACATTGTTTTGTAGTATAAAAAAACAAATACCCACAAGATAAAGTTGAAACAAATACACTCTGATTAGTCTAAATCTTGATTAAAAAAATCATAATAACTTACAGATACCCAAAAAAAAAAGTAAATTAAAGAAAGTGAGAAATGGGAAAGTACCATTAGAGTGTGAAGATGATAAATCAGCAGAAACTGGGAATGAAATGGAGGGAAAAGAAGAAGAAGCTTTGGGAAATGATGTAATTAACAGAGACTCCATTTGATTTGATTATGAGGAGCTTCAGTTGTTACTTGTTTGCTTGTTGCTCCTCTGGCAGGCCTCTACAATTTATGAGAAATGGCCTAAAATGGTACACTTTTATAAAATAATGCCCAAAATGTGGTAATATGGCCCTATATGTCACTCCACGACCCAAGATAGTGTAGAGTTTTGCTCTTCATTTATTTTGAGTTCAAATTTTGAGGTTTCAAATGCACATTTTTTAATTAATATGTTTTAAAATTAAGCATGTACCATAATTCAACGATTTTTAATATTTTAGGGTTCAATAAAACCCAAAATGGGTTTTAGAAAATATTAAAAATATAAATAAAAGACATAGCGATTAGGGTTTCTAAACCCTAGTTTAAGCGTGAACCTTAATTCATCAATTTTTATTATTTTAGGGTTCTATAATTCCCAATTTGGGTTTTAGAAATATTAAAAAAAAAATTAAGCAAAACTCAACTTAAAGTAGCATTTTAGCCGGCAAAACACAACTTTAAGTCACGTTTTGACAAAAAAAAATGAAAAAAAAAAATCAAACGCGACACGATCTTGCGTTTTCAATAAAACTCAACTTCATTTGGCGTTTTGGAGTAACATTTTGGGACGTTCCATCCGGTTGTGCCGTTTTGGGCATTTAGTGTTGTAATAGTGACACATGGGACCATTACCCTATATATAGGAACCAGGACCAACGTTTGGGAATGATCATGGTTTACCATTTTCATGTGAGCCAAACACAACCCATTGTTGTCCAAATCAACCAATTATAGTCAAACGATTCTATTGTACTGTCTGTTTTGGGTTATGTACTCGGGGTATATACAGTCATACTCATACATATGTAACTTTTTTCTAATTTTAAAAATTAATTATTTGCAGAGTTCATTGCAATATGGTGGCAAAGTTGGCTGGACTTAATATTCTACAAAATGGTGGCTAATTTTAATTTTAGTTAACTAAAAAGTGACCCTCCGTTAATTAACCAAACGGAGTTAACGGACTAAACATTTGTTTTAAAAGAGCGTGACATGCTTGAATTAAAAATGAGTGTAAAATTTTTTAGTTATTATTTTTTTTCATTTTTTTCCCTTTTCAACTCTTTGTTTTTTTCATAGGACAAATTTTATTATATTTTAAAAATTCGATTTTTTTAAATGAGTTTAGATTTCTCTCAAATACTAGACCCGTTTTAAACTTACGAGTTGAGAATTTTTAAATATATATACATATTAATAATTTCTAATTTCATCGCCTGCACACACGGATAGAAAGTACAAATAAATAAAATATAGAAAAGTACATCGCCTGCACACACGCAAACAAAGGAAGCCCATAGATCTGTATAAATTTCATAAACGTGAGTGATGGGAGGGGTCATTTTATTGAATAGTGATATTTTGGGAATTTTACTATGAAATTGTGATTAAAAGGGTCTTTTCTCAATTCCATTAGACCCAACTAATCAAAAGTGTCCCCTGGAATAAATCTTTTACCATATATACATAAATATAGTTAACAGCAGTACCACTATAAACAATTTTTTAATAAAATTCAATAAACCCTCTTAAAACCCTACCACGCACAAATATAGAAAGTGTACCCATTATTTTACGCTGAGTTTTCACTGCTCTTTTCCTAAGAAATGAAAGAATCATTCACACAGTATCCAACTTGCATTCAAGTCAACAAAAGTACACAATAAAATTAATTAAGCATGAACATTGTTTTGTAGTATAAAAAACAAATACCCAGAAGCTAAAGTTGAAACAAATACACTCTAATTTGTGTAATTCTTGATAAAAAAATCATATTAACTTACAGATACAAAAAAAAATAGTAAATTAAAGAAAGTGAGAAATGGGAAAGTACCATAAGAGTGTGAAGATGATAAATCAGCAGAAACTGGGAATGAAATGGAGGGAAAAGAAGAAGAAGCTTTGGGAAATGATGTAATTAACAGAGACTCCATTTGATTTGATTATGAGGAACTTCAGTTTGTCTATTGCTTTGGCAGGCCTCTGCAATTTATAAACTCTCAACTCAGCATCACTACTGCCACCATAATATATATATATATGCAAAATACTATAATATATTAGTACGCAAAAGTATAATAATATATATAGGAAGTAGGAACCAGGACCAGTGTTTGGGAACTGACCACGGTGTACCGTTTTCGTGTGAGCCCGATATAACACATCGTTGTCTAGTCATTCAACTGGTTGTAATTATAGTCGCTCGATTATAGACCCTGTTTGTCTTAACTTATAAGCAGCTTATAAGTTGAAAAAGTTGGTATATATGTACTTTTTCTGAAAATAAGTAACTTATTTTCAAATTTGAAAATAAGATTTGGTCTTAAATTTCTAAAATAAATATTAATTTTCAAAAAAAAAAATGAAAATATATTTTTTTAAAAAGTAACTTATTACTTATAAGCTAAACCAAACACCCCCATAATATTGTACTGTCTGCTTTGGTTAGGTATGTACACACCATTTTGGAACTTTATTTTTAACTTCGGAAATCCATACTATCTATTTTATATTATTATATATCTAATAAAAAGAATTTTTTTATCAGCCCTCTAATTTTAAGTCTCCAATTTTAATAAAATCTAACGACTTATTTGTCACCTATTCAAAACCTAAATATAATTTTTAATTAAACTTATCATAATATATGTTAACTATTTTTTCTCATACTCAACTCCAAACACAATTTCTAATTAATTTTAATTACAATTCATTTTTATACAAACTCTTTTACTTAAATTATTTTTAATTACAATACATTTTTATACAAACTCTTTTACTTAATTTATTTTAATAAGTGACATAGTATTTGGTGATGGAGGAAGTAGTAGTTACTCTATTTGATATCATTATATACATAAAAATGATCTAATTAGGAATACTCTAGAAGTTATATTTACGGTAATATTTATATATTAGGAAGTTAGATTTATAGTGTTAGTTACTTCATCTGTCCCATATTAATAGTTTCTTTTGAAAAAATAACGCATATTAAGAAATGTTAGTTGTACAATAACTTTCTGTGCGTGTCATATTTATTATGACTATTTTATACTAAATAAAGTAAGTTTTATATTGGAAATGACAAAAAAAGATGGTAAATTTGAATTTTTTACATTGAAAGTAGAAATGGACAATTATTATGGGATAAATTTTTTCCCCAAAAGAGACTATCATTATGGGACGGAGAGAGTATCATTTAGGAATCAAGATAATAATTAGAATTGGTGTTAGGAATTAGAGTTACAGAAGTTTAGAGACGGGGTGAATGTATAACTTCAAATGCTTTTGCTTTTTATTCTCACTTCTTTAATTTTGATGAATTGCTTGATAGTGTTTGTAACTTTGTCAATTCACATGTGTTTATTTAAATACAAATGCGGAAATGTAAGAACACAGAGAATTAACTTTCAATCTAATGGTGTATTAAAATGAATCAGCTACAATCTGAAATTCAAAGTGAACTCCGGCTTCTTGTTCTTGGAAGTAGAAAACAAGGTATGAAATACTTAATGAAAATATTCAGCTCATTTACTAATTATGCTGTGTAATTTCTATATAGACAACATGTCTTTTGGCACATGCACTTACCAATCACTTAAGCTAAAACTAGAAATAGACAAAAATAACTTTACATTTGACTACTATTTATTTCTAGCTAACACAAATTATGACAGTCATTTTTCTTACCGCCTTAGAAATTATTAATATGTATATATATTTAAAAATTCTTAACTCGTAAGTTTAAAACGGGTCTAGTATTTGAGAGAAATTTAAACTCATTTAAAAATAATATTTAAAATACTTAAAATTAATTTATTTAGGCTTTTTAAATTTATTTTAAATTTGAATAAATAATATATTTAAATAATTACAATACATGAAATTTGAATTTAATATAAATTTTAATACATTTAAATATAAGTATAAATGTGAGAATTAAAAAAAATCTTCGATTAAAATAAATAAGATGCTTTCAAACATAATCTATATAAATTAAATGGGAGGGAAAACAAATTTAAAAAAAAAGATATGTCGAGTGTTATTCAAAAAGAAGTGTAAGAAATGGGATGATTAAGAAGAGAATTTTGAGAATTTTCTCACAACTTCTTGAAGAAAATTTTGACAATTTTCTCACAACTTCTAAGAAAATTTTGACAATTTTCTCACAACTTCTATTCTATTCTCTCTCGAAGAAAGTCAGGAACACGATTTGAGAAGAAAATTTTAAAATTTTCTTTTCTCTCGTTTTCTAAACACGGGAGCACTAAGTCTCATTTATTTACCATTTTCTTATTATATTTATTTTAAAAAATTTATTCAAATTTAATAATTATATAAATTAAATTTTATATATGTTAAAATATTATAAATATTACATTATTTGAGTGTATATATTTTTAATTAAATAAAAATATATGAAAAACTCAGGTTTTTAATATAATGAATATGATCTTCAACTTTTTTAAAGATAAATTAAAAATATATAAAATTAAGAGTATCTTTAAATTCATTTTTTAATATTAAATAAATAATTAGATTTTACTAACTTAGTATATATTTGTTTTCAACAATATTTTTTAATCTACTTCTTATTTAATTTATTATTATTAAAAATAATTAAAAAGTACATTTTGTATAAATAAGAAAAAAGATGAACCTTCTAGTAATTTAAAAAAGAACTAATCTCTTATAATAATTTTTTTATTTTTCAAATGAAGATTCCTAATCTTGACAAATATTAAATCCGTGACAATACCTGTTCATATAAAGTATTTTTTTTATATTTTTAAAAACATACACATTCAAATATGTACCCAGTTAACTATATTCAATATATAATAAATATGAAATATATTTTTTCAAATATTTGATTCTAATTAATAATATATTTTTATTTAATTTTATTTTTAAAATAATATTAATACAAATTTAAAATTTGTTTGCAGCCTATATATATATATTATAATATAAAATATTATTATTATAATAAGAGCAACTAGCAGTATGGGAAGTTGGGAACATGGGTAGTTGGGAACCAGGACCATGGTCTACTCTGTCCATGTGAGCCGAACATAACCCATCGTTCTCCATTGATCAACTAGACTAGATTTAGTTGCAATTACAGTCACTTGACTCTATTGAATTTTTTTTCTAATTTTTAAAATTAATTATCTTTTTTTGTGAAATTAAAATTAATTATTTAATTGTGTTAGAAATATGTGATTTTTTAATATTGTTAAAAGATTTAATAACAAATTTGTAATACTTTAAATAATTTATTTGATTTAAAAAATCAAGTAAAATATATTATTTATATCAAATAACATATTTTTTGTAATTTTATTTAAAGAATAAGTTTTTACTTATAAATAGATGACATGAAATATTTAAAAATTTACTGTTTAGAACTTAGAATAACCAGAGTTTATAGAAATTTATTAATATATTCATGTATTTAAAATATATTTGAAAGAAAATATTTCATTTAGGTTTCAAACCCACTTTTCAAAATTGATGCGAGTATTGTATATATAATTAAATGTATAACCGTTTTTGTTGTATAAATATGTATATATAAATTATTATTTTTTAAAATAATATATATATATATATATATATATTATTATGCCCGAATTTCAGTGTGTTATTTTGATGTGCTAGTATTTATTGGTTTGAATTTATAATTGTTCGGGTGGTTTATTGTTGTTAATTATTGAACGCCCTCCACCTCTAGAGTTAATTACTCCACGTTCTCTTGCCTATTTTGATTCGAAAAAGGAAACATTTTACTATCGGGTCTTAAGAACTACGTGGACTTATCCCCTACAAGGCACATTGTTAGGAGTTGAAAGTTAGAGAGCGGCTCAACCAGAACAACTGAAAAACCTAGCAATCTCACACTCTGACTACTTTTCTGTTTATCTCAGCCCGTAAATGCAATCCCGGATTGATAGATCTTATTTGGACAGGTACCTCAAATTTTGTTGATTACTAAATTTCTCCATCAACACACATGATCACATGTAATAATATTTTTCGCCTCATTCGCATATTCGACTTGGATGAAGGTTATTCGGTGATGCAAAAAAATTTCAGTTGTATTTTTAAAATGTTCTCTGCGTTCGGTTTTGTGTGTCGATTAAACAAATAAATATTTAGAAATTCATATCTAACTTGGATTTCATAAATAATTATTAAAGATAAATATATCAATATCGTATAATTTAATCAGCAATTTATTAATTTTTTGATATTAAAAAGTTACATATTAATTTGGAATAAATTTTAAGGGGATCTCAATTCCAAACTATTTACCTTCTTCTCGCAAAAAAAAAACTATTTACCTTCTATTTTTAAATATTCAGTTTTGTAAACAATCGAAAAAATACTAGACACAATAATTTCGTGTATGAGTTTTAATTTTCTATACACGAACTATAAAATTGTTTGAACTATAAAATTGTTCTTGTCTCTTTAAGGAAGACAAGAACAAGCAGAGCAATCTGCTTGATGTACATGAACAGGATGATGAAAGCCAAATTTCTGCTAGAATGTACAAGGTATTCTGAAAATGAATTGATGGAAAAGACACATTACAAGTCTTTACAAGTCGCAGATACCGGTTGAAATAGAATTGCATAGCAGTAGCGAATGGTAGCAGAAAGAGAATATGATAAATTTGCCAAAAAATACAGATTCTGACGAGAACACTTAAGTGCAACATCTACTTGGAAGTGAAATGGATATCATTTTGTACAGACCTGCATTTACGCAAAGCTAAGATCTCTAAAGTTATAAAATCTATTTCAAGTATAAGTGCGACTCGATCGGATTTAGGTGAATATATTTTTTATGTTATATTTTTATTGGTATTTTTAACTAACATTCCAAATAATTTTGTTAACTAGCATTAAAAGTTGGGTTCGATAGAATCTTGTATAATCAATAATATATTTTAAATCTGTAAGCTCCGTTGTTATTGTACCTGCTAGATGTGTTAGTTCTCTCCCAAACTGCCACGTCCAACTGGTGGTTGAATATAAAATGTGGCTTCACCGGTAACCTTAAAACCTGTGTATTCGATCGATTATTACTAGACATGAGACATGGAAACATATATAAAAATAGGTACCCATGCCTTATATCAAGTTTCAACTCTATTTATAAAAATAAAATATGGTTATATTTGGTGCATGATAACTACCAACCTAGCTAGTTATAACTATCCCAGGTCTTACCTGTTCTGTTCACCAACTCCTCTTATTTATTTCATTTCATTCTGCTATGCGTATGAAATATTGATTCAACAAATTCCATATTGTTATCTCTGAGTCACGGGTTCAAATCCTGAAAATACCTCTCGATCTACTCATGGGCGTAACCAGGGGGCTAAGCCGTTAAGGGAGGCTCAAGTCCGGTTAGAGTCAAAATAATTAATATAATTTTTTTATTCTTTGATAATGTTTAAGCATTCGTTAGATAATAACTTTTATTTTTATAACTTTGGAAGTTGCTAATGCGAGAGCTTTTAAAGTGGTATCACCTTTATGTTCTAGTGCATTGTATATATCGAACCGAAATTTGGTTGAGCCTGGTACAGTAACTAATTATAAAGAAAATTGATGGTATTAGTTCTAGTTATTTTAGAAGTCAACAGCGCATAGATTCGGTACAGAATCCATGTCGATGGATACTTTGTAGCATATTGATAATATTATATTGTACTCTGAATTATACTCTAGTATGAGTTATGCAGGCATCAAATGTACTTGGGAGTTGGGGCCTTCACCTAGCTAACTAACATGCTATTTATAATGCACACAAACATACATGTGAATATGTGATGATTAGAATGAATGAGGGTACTTTGTTAGTTGCACCAGCCTTGTCGAAACTCCTACGGCGCCAACTCTGACATTCCTATAGGCCGTTTCGGATGAGTCTGCATTGACTTGTAGTCTTTAACCACCACACATGTCATAAAATACAACCATTAGAATTTAGGACTATACTCGCAAGTATTTGTAACTGATTTTACTAGAATAATATGCAGACCAAGTAGCTAATGCCCAATGCCACACCCACAGATATGTGAATTTCTATATCAACCTGAAGGGAAATCAACAGATCACACATATTATGTATACAGTTATAAATGTATTCCTCGTAATCTACTTGTTATTGTTACATTCAGATTCATTTTTAACCCCAGGTGTTGTTATAAGAGTATAGGCTATTTCTGAGTAAAAGAATCCTTTTGCCAATGACCCTTAAAACTTGTTTCTGAATTGTGATCTCTCGATCATATTTGAAACGCTCTCAATAAATTACTTGTTGGAGTCACATTATAAGGTCATCTGATCTCCTTAAACATTAGTCTCTCTGAATTCTTTGAAATATCAGTCCACTCTGTTTACACTGGCTACTGAGGATCGAGAGCTTCCGCTTCAGAGCTATCCACTCCTTGAGCTGATACCATCTGTGAATATGACTATATGAGTAACTGAGTTATCTAACTCGACAATGTCTTTACGGCCTTTTGATAATTAGCTCGTAAAGTCACACCTAAACTCTGGCGCAATTAACATGGACAACGCAACACTTACCGTACCAGAGTCTACTATAACATGGCAATGCCATTGTTTAGTCACTCTCAGGAGAATGGCAGATAACATTAATAGCGGAGGGCCATTCTTGCACAAGTCCTGTGAAGAATGATTCTGCAATCTGCATCAGTGCGGCACATTTTAATATACATAGCCAATAAGAAAAGGAAAAAGTAGGCATAGTGGGAGTCTCATTCACTCTTTGTAGGACATATATATGATTAACTTCTGCAAAGCAATGGCTTATTGTAGGAGCCTTAACTTGAGACAACTCTTTTTAAAAAACGCATCGATGGTTCAATAATTGACGTGATAATCTCGTACAGTATATACAACTATATCAGCATTATTATTACTAGTTATACACCCCACAACTGTTTAGGATATGTGTACAACAGTATAATGCAACAAGTTTTAGACTTGTGGTGCTCAGTGCAACTTTTCATCATATATATCCACTTTAAATATTACCTATCTCTCTGTTTTTCTTGTTGGATTATAAAACTGATTCGTACATTATTATAAATCAATCAATCAATTTCCAACAGGCCAACAAAGCCAGAATACTTACCCTGTTGGATTTCTTTGAGTGAGTTGGAGACTCAGACAAACATGTGTCAATGAGTTGGCAAACATGAATCATCGAACATTTATATATATATAAATTATTATTTTGATTTATATGTACATGCAGACAAAGGTGAGAATTCTAGGAGTCACGGATATCTTAGTGGCAAAAGTTCATTCCCTCCTTCCCCCCTGTCATGGGTTCGAATCTCGTACTCCTTCCTCATACTACAAAATTTATGTAAAATGTCAAAAAAGAAGTAACGATTTGAAATTCCAGAGTTCGTAAGTTGTCATGTACAGAGGTCTAGAAATCGCCATCACATTCACATTCAAGATCCTCAAAACTCCAAACCTCATCCTCGTCTTCACCTTCTTCTGGATTTTTCCATCTATCTCTATCAATTTCTCCTTCAATCAGCAATACCTCCAGAATCTGTCAATTTTATGACACAGCATATTACACCATTCAGAGATCAAGATTATGTCCACATTTACATACATACATTAATTAAATCTATTATAGGAAGTAAGTATATGGTAGGTAGGATGTTACATATGTGGTTGAGATAATCAGCAGGGCTTAACTGAGGACAAAAATAATCATATCCTAGTTTCTGTTCTCTAGGGTGAAAAAGATAGGTGAATTATTTACCGAAAAACAATTAGAATATGTTAATACGATTGCTTCACTAATACAACTTGTGTATATAACCATTAGTCTGGTCAATACTGAGTTTCTCTGTGCTTGAGTATGATATCGTAGTCCTTATCAGGCATCTTAAGATAAAATAGTCAGGTTAGCAATATTTGACACCAGAACACTTAAATATAGTTGTAAAAGAAATAATAATATGCTACCTCACTCATAGTCGGACGCCAAATGGAAGATTTGCGTATGCATAGAGATGCCGCAAAGGCTAGCCTTGTGAGCTGGTCGATATTATATTCCCCTCCAAGTCTTGGATCCACCAACTTCTGATTATCCCCTTGGTTCAATATAGGTTTTGCCTAAAAAATTACAAGTGACATTAGATATATGGCATATTTAAAAGCAAGCACCAGGCAGCTATCATACATCAAAGAAATGACAATTTCTTTTGTGGGGTTTTGAAATCCCTGAATATTCAATCATTCGACACTTCTTACTTAGCGGGCTAAACATTGGAAATGGAAATCACATGGTGCCTAATCTGTGGCTCCTACTTCAATTATGAAAACTGAAATTTATCGAGAGGCCTTTTAGCAGGTGTTCTCGTAAAGATAACTAAATTAAAAAAAAAAATACTCGGTATATCTATACTTCAATGAAAGTGGGTGAGTTTCTTATTCTTAGGAGTAGAAAAACTGTTTTTGTTATCATGACTTTCAAATATTTTGAGAAGCTAGCCCACAGGACAATGAGAAGTAGGTGTGCAAAGTACTAGAAAACGCCCGCAAGTAATGACACAAACGATGTCTGTTTCAAAGAAAAACCATTTACCCAGCTATGTAAACTTTGATGAGAGCCATCCACCGGTTTCTTGCCTGAGATAATTTCGAGTAAAAGGACACCAAAAGCAAATACATCAGTCTTCTCATCTACAACCCCGTGCATGAAATACTCCGGTGCTAAATGCCTGAATTATACAACGATAGGAGTCAAGGTTAATTGATTTCTTGCTTATGACGAGTAGAAAAACTACATTCTTAGCAAAAAAGAAAAAGAAAGAAAAACTACATACCCAAAGGTCCCTTCAATTGGAACTATAGAATGGTGAGTCCATTGTGATGGAAGCCATTTTGCCAATCCAAAATCAGATATCTGTGAAATATCAAGTATCAAAACTATCATTCTCAAATCACTAAAAAGAACTTTATGTTAAGAAGAGAAAAGGAACGGGTCTTTTTGGTTTTGTTAGTGATGTCCAATGCATTACATTTGAAGTACTTGGGGAGGGGGAATTTAGGAAGCTGAAAATCAAACTTTAGACCTCATTATCGAGACTTAAAATTTGTATACTCAGTAAACAAAGTACCTGTGGTTTGAAATCTGCACTAACCAAAACATTGGAAGTTTTGATGTCTCTATGAATAATTCTTCTGGGACAAACTTTGTGCAAGTAATGAAGGCCTAGGGCTGTTTCAACTCCAATCTTGTACCTTGATTTCCAGTCCATTATCGGTAAATTCTCGTCTACGAACAGTAAAAGACAAAATCAGAATCTTAGTATAAATGTAAGAGAACAAAGATTTCATACGCGTAAAGCAAATAAAAGAAGATGACATACCATGAAGAAGAGAAGCAACAGAACCTCTTGAGGAAAACTGAAAAACTAGATATAGTCCATTATCGATACAACAACCTAAAAGTGATAATACATTTGGATGATTAACATGACCAAGTGTTCCAATCTCTGTCAAGAACTCCTTTTCTTTCCTCTCATCATTTGATACTTTCGATAGCCTTTTTACAGCTATTTCTTGTCCATTGTCTAATACTCCTCTGTAAACTTCTGCATACCCTCCTTTTCCAACTAAATTATCTGAAAATAACATTTCACACAACCAATATATTTTAACATAAATAAACAAAAACAACAGCTAAATTCGGAGGTAGTAAAACCTAAGGTGAAGCCATTGGTTGCACGAAAGACTTGTTCGAAACCAAAGTTCTTCCAAGTTCGTCTTTGGAAGTTTCCATCGTTGTATTCTTCTTGATCGATATTAGAAAAATCGAAGCTTTTAGGCTTGATGGAGAAGAGTTTCCTGAAGCTTGCCGTTGGACCATATCTTCTAGATTTTGGACTACCATTGTTTTCTTCGTGATCGTTACATGCACTTAGTTTTGGCATTCCTTCTTCTTCATTTTCATCGAAGCTTTGATGCTTGATAGAGAAAAGTCTCTTGAAGCTTCCCGTGCGAATATATCTCATAATTATATTATATTTTGCAACAAAGTGCAGAGGACTTGAACAAGTACACAAAATGTAACACCCCGGTATCACTACAAGCCTTTTCTCTCTGGTAGGTTTGAAATGTCTATATATAGAGGTGATAAAATACTAATTAGGAGTACTTAATACTAGTTGAAATAGCTATACATGTATAGTCTTCATAATATACATGTTCATGAGGTGTTGGGGTTGATAATTAAATGAGGGGTATTCACGGAAACATCTCTACTCGTTCAAGAACAGGTAAAGGTAAAATCTGCATACCTTTTTTTTTATTTTTTATGCGGAGCTTACTTTCGAATAATATATAACTGGTATGCTTGATTTGGTAGTTTTAAGGGAGCCAATATATGATTCGGGCATAGGTTGTTAAATGTTACGATCATTAATTCTAAATTTTTACATAAATATATTTTAATATTTAAAATAAAAGTTTTTTAATATCATTTATATGACGTAATTATATATATTTTTTAGCTCAACTATAATCTCTATATTAAATTAAATTTATAGTATTTTGCTTAAAATTTTTATTTACGTACACAAATTAAAGTATTTTTTATTTAAAACACAAAATTTATAATTTAAATTTGCATTTGCATTTTTACATACACAATAATCATTTATATGATTTCTAGTTCAAAAATTACTTATTTTTATTATAAATTTATTATACGAAATATGAATGATTATTTTATTAATTTGAATATTGAATATGCGAAATATGAAATTTATTTTTGAATTTGAATTTGTATATTTATTGTATATAATAACTCTATTATATAAATTTATTTATTATAGATAAAATTGTAAAATAGAATTATATGACTTGTAGTATAAAGTTTTCACACTTATATTAGTTTTGTAATAAAAATTATTAAGATTAAAAGGATATATATTCAATACACACAATTATTAAAATAATATGATTTTTTAATTTATATAATTAAGGGTATTATAGTAATATTACTTGAATAAAATGACTCATAATTTTTCAGAATAAAATAACTCAATTACTACTTCTTGTCTTCTTAAATTGTTTTTTATTATATATTATTTTCTATTTATTTTATGAAAATTCACTTTCAAATTCAATCATGTATTTTATAGTCTAAATTTAATTATTTTATTAAATTCACTTTTATTATCTAAATTCAATTATTTTATTAAAAATTTAATTTTTAATCTAATTATATAATTCAATTTTTTAGAATGTGCTTATTTATGATAAAAAAATATTGACTTGACTTTGTACATAAATAACTTTTACATATTTTAAATATATTTTTCATAGTACATACATAGAATATATATTATGCAAACAACAAAATTGAAAATTATTTTAATCCAAATTTAATCTCTAAATTTTAATCACGATTCATACACATGCATACACATATTATGAGTATGATATGAAACATATGTGATAGAGTGGTGTAGTGGTAGAAAAACTTTTAAATTTGTTGGTAGATTTAAGTTCAACTCCTTTTAAAAAAAATTCTAATAAATAATGAGAAGGGCAAATCAGACATTTTAAATCATGAATAAAATGACTCACGATTAAAATGTCTTACCAAAATTCCTTGTTCTCTCATTATATATAAAATAGATTATCGATATAATAATAAATTGTCGCATTTTTGCGTGTTATGTGTCTGTGTGGTGGACTTAAATTGGATTCCAATCTCTGGAATACATAAAAATTAAACAGATGATGTGAAGTTAAGTAGTTTTGTTGGATCAGTTGGGGATAAAGAACAAGAACAAGTGGCTGAGTACGTGTTTGTTACACTTCACCTGTTTAAAGGCCAGAGCTTCTTTATTCTATCCATCCTTGGTTTGATAGGGGAATATACTTTTCCATTTAGAGTCAAGTAAAAAGAGAATAAAGAAAATTACAAGCTGGCCTGGTGATATGTTTCTCCACAATGGAGACTCAGGAAATTACTCCAGTGAGTTTGTTCCATAAAGTCAAGTCTTCAAACATGCCAGAGTACATTTTACTCAAAACTATCAACTATGCAAGTTGAAATATAAAATTATAAACAGAATTTATCATTCAGTTGCAGAGTCACGGATCACCCTAAATTTTTGTCTTCCATATACAAGACCAAGAAATTGCAGGATTATTGTAAGCTGTGGGTTACGTATTTTGTTTGAGAGCAGTAGCCTAATCGGAGCATGTTTTATTACATTTCTGCTCTACCTCGTGTATCAAGCTTTTCTCGCAAAACATGTATTCATTTCATCCCATGTCACAATACAAATATAACAAGTACACAAATCAAATAAAGAAAGCCCTAATTCATGCTTTTAATGTGACTTGCGAGTTACTTTCGTTTTATATCTTAATATTATGTCGAGAAAATATTTTTTTAAATACATGCTTCTATTTAATTATTATACATCGCAATGATTTTATTGTTATTACACTGGATTTTGTTCAATAGAGTACTCTTAAATGAAAGTACAAATTGAAGATATATATATGTTTTGTATTATATTTTATATTATATTCTAAATAAAATATATATGATCCATCACATATCTGTGTATGGTTTCTAAATAGTTCATTTAAATAGAGCTTTTACCTTATTATACTTTCTTTTAAAATATTATTATGTTACTAAAGTCAACCGTTCTTTAAACATAGTAATATCAAAGTAACTTAATTTGTCTAATTTCAAAGAAAATTAATCTGTAATAAAACCATCGAATCTTGTCAAATATAAAATTTGCGGATGTGTAAATTTAATGAGTATATCGAAAACACATACAATGAGTCAATGATAATATCACGGTACTGAATATGGTTGATGTACTATTAAATTGTTTGTGGAGTAAAAAAATTAAAAGCAGATGTATAAAGATGGTCCCTTGCCACTTTCATGTCATGGACTCGGGGGAGGTGTTAATAGTGCAAGAGGATACAGGTTGAATGATGTTGACCCAAGAGCTGTATAAAGAAAATGAAAAGATGTAAAGAAGAACAGTGTGATACAGGTTGATTGGTAACCAAACCAAAAATACTCGTGTTTGCATTCAATTATGTGTAAGTAGGGCCGTAAACGAACCCATTCGATTTTTTCTTACCGAGTTCGAGTTTTTTCTTAATGAGTCGAGCCGAACTTGATTATCTTAACGATCAGATTTTGTTGTTCGAACTCGAGTTCGTTAAGAACCGAGTTGAGTTCGAGTTGTTCACGAACTTTTTGAGTCAAGTCGAACTCGAGTTGAGTTTGAGTTGGTTAATTAATTTTTTTTTTGGTTTGAACTTGTTTTAACGAATTAAATGAGGCTCAAATACAAATAAAATCTTAAACTCAAGTGTGTTACACTTACATTATTACACTTACACACAATCTAGATGTACATTTTTATGTATATTTTATAAATTTTTATGTCTATTGCTTAACGAGTCGAGTTCGAGTCGAGTTTAACGAGTCGAGTCGAGTCGAGCCCGAGTCAAACTCGAGTCGAGTTCGAGTCGGTCATTTACAAAACTCGATTCTACTCGTTAAGCTTAACGAGTATTTTTTTTGTTCGAGCTCGATTACTAAACGAGTCGAGTCAAGTTAAACAAGCCGAGCCGAGTCGAGCCAAACGATCAGTTCGGTTCGTTTACATGCCCGTGCGCAAGTGTTGGCTAATTTCAGATTTCAACTTCTTCTTTTTCTTAATTCCTCGACTGCAACACTTAACTGCAGAGTGAAATGATGCCAGAATACCGTCATTTGAGAGCAATGACTTAAAATATCAGACCTCAGTCCGATTGTACAAAATTATCAAACTTATCCCGTGTTTTAAAAGACGAGACGGGACCCGCCCATCTCGATTAATCATAAATCGAATCAAAAAATGTTTTTTTTAATCGGTCAAAAATCGGCCGAGACTGTCTAAAAATTATTTTATTTTAAAAAAAGTTGAAATTTTTAAAAAATTAATAGCTAATATATTTTTATTACAAATTTAAAATAAATATGAGTTGTATGACCCTAAATCTTTCATAAATTTCAAATACTCTCAAATTCTCAATAATTATATGATATATTATGTAATAACTATTAAGATTAATTATTAAATAATAATTATTAAGTATAAACCACTTAAAATATTAATGATAAGTGATTTTTTCGTAAATCTTATCATCTAAATATATATGGATTAGTGATATATGATATATTTTTTTGATTATAATTTTATAATAATTTGAAAATGTTTAAATATAATTATATTATTTATTAAATTAAATTATTTCCGATTAATCACCGATTACCCGATTAATCACCAAACGGTATCTTCACCGTCTAACTCCGACTTCCGTCTTTTACAACACTAAACTTATATAGTAATTTTATGAGTGTTATTTTATTACAAGTAATATAATTATTGATATACTATATTAATGTATAAAAAATTATTATTATTGCTAAATAAGATGAGTGTTGCAGAAAGGGGGGTTGAATGCAACTTGATTAATTGTATGAAATGCAAACAACTAAAGTAGATAGAGAAGTCAGTATTTAAACTTTCAAAAATAATATTATTATTTTTGTATTTGCTACAACCGACTGGAAATGAATTTCAGTTTCAATAAAAACAATAACAATGAGTTTGCTAATATTTCTATTCTTGAGAGAAAACCTACCTCGGTTGCATAAGGAAAAATGCTTGTGATATATGTGTATTTATATCGAAACACATATATCACTTACAGTAGCACTTTTCTTTTGTCATATAATAAAACTTGAAATAGAAACTTTACTTTTCTTGATCAACCTTTTCTTCATTCCATTTGTAGATAAAGCTGTTTTGAGATGTATAGAAATTTTTGACTCCTGGAACACACCTTATTTTTTTGTTTGTCTTCTCCCAAGTTGTAGTGGTAGACTTGACAGACTAGATAGTAATGTCTAAATCATTCTTTGTGTTTTCACTATCTTCGTCTGCTACTTGGAACAGACTGTCAGTTTCACTAAAAGTATATTGTCAACTTTTAGCTTCACACTGATGACAATATTTATTGCTCCGCAGACTTTGCTGTCATGCCTTGAAGTCCATCCAAAACATATTGTCTTCAATGCAACTATCAACTATCTCCGTCAATGATACTGTAGGTAAAACTTGTTGTCTTCATGTCTTCATTCTCCGCCAAGTTTACTGTCAACAGAATAGCTGTTGTCGCTTGTTCCTTTGTACTGTCACTTGAATATGATGTCATAGACTTGAGTGTTGAATGTTACTGTCATGAATATGAGTCATATTGTGCATGAACACTTTGTGAACTTCTACTTCATGGATCATGTTATTACATTTATACAAGACAGTAACTATTAAACTACAATGAATATATTGTTTTAAGTGACTGTTTAAAACATACTGTCAATATATATATGACAGTACATTTTACTTAGCTTATATGAATTAAAGCTAAGTAATCCTAGTGGATTACACCACAATCCCTAACAATTATCATAATTGAGAAAGGATGTATCTTTATTTTATAATTGTTTTCTAATAATAAAATATATAAATAATTTATTTGTAAGTGAAATATTAAGAAATAATTAGAATATAATATGTATATTATAATTATAAATGTTAATAAATATAAAAATTGTATATAGAATTGAAAAAATGTGAAATGAAAAAATCATAAATAATATATAAATAAGTTTAAATGGTGTTGATTAATTCGAGATTTTTTTTAATAATGAGGTATAATGAGAAATGACAATAAACTGACATATCCATGAATATCAAATATATACAATCTAATTAATAAAAAAATATCAAAATTAGATAATAAAGGAAGTCTAATGATTATCAAAATAAATAAAAACATACAAACTTTATAATATAGCTTATTCAACTTTATTATTTATTTATTTTACACAAAAATTCCGATTTATTACGTTGCTAAATCTGCTTGCAAAATACTATTAAAATTAATAGGAACACCACTCCCACTAATAACTCGATCTGAAAATGAATACAACTCCCTAACTAAGGTATGGGCCCTTGGACAGCTATATTAGGAGACCGTCTAATGAATAACACACTAATTGTGTTTGATGCTTGTAACATTTCTCGACATTCCTCAATGATTCTACCAAACGGAGAAATCATTTTGGCCTTACTTCTGATTGCTTGTATCACAACTAAACAATCCGACTGTACGATCACTTCTGGCCAATGTTCCTCTTTAATCCAGCTAAGAGCTTCTCTAACTGCAATGGCTTCTGCAAACTCTGAACTAGCCCGATCATTAAAACTAGCAGATTTTGCCAGAATCAGTGCACCTGTGTGATCTCGAGCCACCATTCCAATACCAAACGCATTTTGCTCACTAAATGTAGAAGCATCAACTGTTACCTTGATTGTTGACTCCTGCGGTTTGACGCAAGTAAGAGCTCCTTCACCTGATAAAAGGTTAGGGAACATGGTTGTTGATGAAATAACATGGGCATTTCTCCAGCTTTCAAGGTACTGCATTGCTGACGCTGTGATAGCATTTATGTGAGGATGCTTTTGATTCCAAACCAGCTCATTACCACCCTTCCAAATGGCCCAATACATCGTGCCAATCTCTGCTTTTATGTATATTATTATTAATATATACTAATTTGTATCCTGTGCGATGCACGGATGAATTTTTTTAATTTTTTAATATTTTTTAATGATTTGAATTTATTTGTATTTGTATAATAATAATTTAAATTTTATTTAATATTATATGTATATATTTTTATATAATTTATTTGTATTTATATTTTAATAGGATAATTTTTGTTTGTTTTGTATAGAGATGTATTTTACTTAGGAGATTAATGTGAGATATTTTAGTTAGAAGATTAATATGAGATTGTATTTTAGTAGTAATGTTTATATTCTTTAGAATTATAATGTTTATGAGTTGTTTGCATAAAAGGAGGATTATTGGTGTTAGAATTGTATGTATGATTATATTCTTTTAAAATTATATTTTATTAAAATTCAACGGTTAAGATTATTTCTATGGTTCACTTAAAATTGGACGGTCAAGATCTTTTCTATGGTTCACCTAGTACCATACCGACCAAAACTTTTAATCTTTCGTTGATTTGAATTTACTAGTTTATAACCCGTGCAACGCACGGATGAGATTAATAAATTATATATTAATTATTTTATATGATATAAATATATAATTTAAATTTTTTATTATATCGGCTATAATAATATAATATATAATAAAAATTACTTATAGATAAAATAATGTTAGAGTTGTATATAGGGTTTATCATAAACTTTAATGATATATTAAATTAAAATTATAGGATAAACTTTAATGATATATTAAATAAAAATTATAGGATAAGTATGATTCGTAAAATAAAAAATATAGAATATAATTTAAATATAATATATAATATTATTTTTTAGTGATGAGTTGTATAAAAGGAGTACTACTTATGTTAGAGTTGTATGTATGATTATATTATTTTTAAAATTAGATTTTATTAAAATTCAACGGTTAAGATTGTTTCTATGGTTTACTTAAAATTGGACGGTCGAGATCTTTTCTATGGTTCACCCAGTACCAAACCAACCGACG